>OY804598.1:9532503-9816605 GCA_963680895.1 Fragum sueziense
GGTTAGTCGGTCAGTGCAGGTGAACCTTTCAGATAAGATGTTTAACCTTTTCTCAAAAAACAAAAAGAACCCAACCAAACTATCATGGATCGTCTGAACTTAACAGAGATGCAGGTGACAAAATTTACATCCGTGAAAATAAAAAGCGTGTACATGAAAATGAAGAAAAATTAAGGAAAAAAAGAAATCAATGCTTATCAACATATTAATTCCGGCTGTTTTCGCAATGAAAGAAAATGGAAAGGTATTTTTGGTCGACCATTCGCCTTATTTCTTCTTTGGCAAGACATAATTCTATACATGAAAGCAGAATAGTCTTAGTCTACACATCCTTCAGCCACAAACGCTATGTGTATAACTGCAGGACAAAGCATCGTCGCTTTTCTTCAACAAAAACCTCGTAACTGCAGCTTAAAACAAGCTGCAGTTACGAGGTTTTTGTTGAAGAACAACGACATTTTTGCTTTGGAATAACACGTAGATTAAAATAGTAAATGGCTGCTTTTTGTCCCAAACCTCATCATTTAGGCTAATCTTAAATACAGATACTTTTAACTAGCAAGCCTGTAACATAATATATTCCTACTGCATATGATTTTTTTATTCGGCTACATTCTCTTAAAAGTTCATATTTTCGTAATCCCGAATAAAGTACATAACTGTGTTACTACGCGACAACGACATTTCATGAGTGGTTGTGCAATACTTGATAGATTAATCTAGGTTGTAAACAATGAAGCGTTACAGGTAAGATCATTTTTTTATTCTTTTTTTTTATAATGCCCAATTTGATCTTTCATATGAGAAACGATTTTTAGGTGAAAAAAAAATGTATCAAAATGTGGTTGTATTTTGTAGAGGGCACGTTGTTGAATAATACTGTAGACATGTACATAAACGTGAAATACTTAGACAAGCTACCTTACCACGTTTTGTTTTTCTTGTTGTTGTTGTTGTTGTTTGTGTGTTTTGTGCTGTCGTTGAATGTGCCGGTTAAAAAACAATATGAAATGTAAACCTTAAAAAAAAATTAATACGTACAGAATATTGAAATTATCATCTAAAACATAATGTATATAATGTTAGCCTACACAATGCAATATATATCGATGTATCATGCTGTCATTAACATCCTTATTGTTTCAGAAATATTTCGACAAATATAGGAATGGGATCTTTGTTGGTGGTTCTTTCAATAATAGCCTGCTGTTTACAGATAGGTGAGTTATTGTTTCTTACAGTGTCTAAATATACGTTTAAGTGTATATCGATACATCATGCTGTCATTAACATCCTTATTGTTTCAGAAATATTTCGGCAAATATAGGAATGGGATCTTTGTTGGCAGTTCTTTCAATTATAGCCTGCTGTTTACAGATAGGTTAGTTACTGTTTCTTACGTTGTCTAAATAAGTCTATACGTCCTATGTCTTTCGATGATGGTAGTCAATTACATTGGATTGTGTGCTAAAAATAGACTTGGTTTACTGTTTTGTTTTGATAAACAGTCGGTGTTGTTAAAAAACTCGCAACTACGGCTTGAATCAAGCCGTAGTTGCGAGATTTTATAACAACACCTACGAAATACTATTGTTTGTCCAAAATTACGTCATAGCTAACTGGATAAAGACGTTCCTTATTTTGCACCATATAACGTACATTTAAAGGGACATTTCATTCCAATTTCAATTTTCTAAAGTATGTCTTGATGCAAAGATTGGTTATTCTAATGAGTATAAATACTATTAGTTTTTTTAAGTTGTTGCCAATAAGCGAGAAACACGCATTTAAAGTTGAGACATAATCGATAAATTGCATATGAATCAGAACTGTTGTCCACAACAATTTGTTCAATTTTTACACAAAAATATAAATTTCTCGTAAATGGCGCAATATTTTGGCTTGAAATTTTCAGAATTTTCATAAGGAAATATGCTCTTTCAGATAAAAATAAAAGAAAAATTTATGACAAAAAATTCTGAAATGTCACTTTAAGAAATACAACGTTTCCCTCATTTCCTCAACATAATAATAAGAAAATGTCATAGTTTATGTATATTACATTAAATATAGTTTTAAGCTGTCATAAATAACAAAATTTTATGACGTAACAAAGTTACCCATTTTTCAGTTTTGCATTTGACACTTTCACAAGCAATACTTAATTTTTGGAAAACATAAATGGAGAAGCGTGGATGACAGGGTATTCGCCCTACTCCCATTAGAATTTTTTTTTTATTTTAAAAAGTGTATGCTTTCATTTTGATTTTCACCCATTTCGTCTTTACAAGCTCGGTTGATTTCTGGCCCCGGTTTCTCGATAAAAAAATTAAGTACGTTCGCATGCTCAATTCTGAGCACTGTGCTCAAACGCACGAAATCCACGTGATCTTCAATCGAGTACCCTTCAACGTTGGAGAGTATCCCTTTGAAGTTGAGAATATTCTCGTGAGAATATAATTAAGTTTTTTCGAGAAACTGGTTCCTGGTCTGTGGGTGATTTTATCATCCAAGAAAAGTTAAATCTTTGTGAAATGTCTGAAAATGTAGGAACTTGTGACGTAGATCAAAGGCTGTAATTACCGTGGACTTCTTAAACTTCTTATTCAAATAATTTAGTATAAAAATCGAATTGAAGCAACTGAAATATCTGACAACCATAATTCAAGATAAGCTAAAGTTTGAGAGCGGTCTGCACAGGACAAATCTTTTTTTTTTTTTTTCTTCTTCTTCTTCTTCTTCTTGTTTTTTTTCTTTAAAATTTGGTTTATCTTCAATAACTTTTTTATCAGTTGAATTTTCAAAAATCAACTACGTCCATCTAATGCGTGACGTCTGTCCACATTCTCTGCTTCAAACCGAACTCAAATCGGTCAAGTATTTACAAAGTTATTGGATATTTCTGAAAATATTGTATCACGTGATTATCCACCGTGTATAATCCGAGATCAAATATGATTTGACCCTTTCAGAGCTTCAGATAAGAGAGAGTGAATGCTTTTCAAATGCCTTAATTAAATCATTGCTGAACAAACCATGTGCCGTGGGTATTCATTGGAATCGTCTCATCGAGAGGATTCCAATGAATACCAACAATAAAGGGTTTCGAATTGAAATTAAAAAAAGTCAGAAAGTCACCCCTTCAATTTATCTGTAGCCCTACCCTTTCCAATTCTGCCAACATTTATTCTGTTTCATTTTGAAAGCAGCTTCAGGTGACATAATGCTTGTTGATACAGAAAAAGTATATGTATTTGATACACCTATATCGAAGAAGGTTTAAAGGGGAATGCTCCAGTTTTTCGGAACACTCGGTCTTTACTGTAGTAAATTAAATGTTTCGTACCAATATGATTCGCTACCATATTTTCAATAATATAACACATCATTACAATTTACCATTTTCGATGATAAAAGTATATTTTATTATGCGAAACTGATTTCCTCGAGATGGAAATCGATTATTTAGATCAAGACAGTCGTAAGTGTGTATGCAGTTACCACTGTTTTGCGTCATTTTATTCATGTGCAAGTGATAAAACTTGCTGTAATTCACTAATAAGTGCGCTGACCTATACATTTTCTTTTTGGATTATTACCAGGACATGTTGCTTAATACAATGAGGGAGTTTTATCAAATTCTATTAGGTAGAACTTGAAATATTTCCAAAAATATGCAAATTTTGACATAAAACAATCCACCTTCGTTGATCTAACAGAACAAAAAGCACCCTGTTTTATACATATACGCGTTTACAGTAGCACATATTTTGGAGGTTTTGTTCTTATTAAATGTGAGACGTTACTTTAAATCGGTTTTCGGGACTAAACGATCAATATACAGCACTTTATTAGCATTTTAGAGACCTTGTACAGGTGCAAGAAATAGTGCATTTTTTCGATGTAGGGGTATGTGATACGAATGCCTATAAAATTCAAACAAGATCGCTGACCATCCAGTTTTATTTTATTTTTCAATTGGTAATAACATGTAAATTCAACATACAAAATATAAATGAATTCTATTATTGGGAAAAAATTAGGAAACTGGAGCATTCCCCCTTAACACAAAAAGAGAAAACTGTGATCATCCACAATTTCTCCTGTCGCCTCAATGTTTTAAGCATGTCTAAATCGGGGCAGCAAAACAAATCATGATTTTGAAAACTCAATGTACCAGTGGAAACATTCACATTGAAGATGTACAATAATGAAAATTCTTAGCAAAGAAATACCGACATTTTTTAGCTAAATTTGATTCACAATTGAGAATAGATGGTTCATGTCTTAGAAGGGTCAAGTTTATTTGGAAAGGCGAAGGGGTTTATCTGGTGACCCATCCAAGACATGAACCATCTTTAGATTCTATTTATCCTGTTACAACCTTAAAATGATTTAGAATTACAAAAAACATACTCATAACCCATTGAAATTTAATAAATTAGTTGTTTCACCGGTGATTTCAGCTTTTCAAAATGTTTCTATGCTCAAACGTTTTACTGAGCGTCAAAAAGTAATCCGCTTAGAAAACATCCTTTCAACCAACATTTTATGATTTAGATCTAACAAGGTAAAAACAAACAAGCTGTTTTTAAATTTTGAAATATGATAACCATGAAATGTAAACTAAAATTGCAAAATTTTGGTGTATCTTCAATAACTTTTTTATCAGTTGATTTTTCAAAAATCAAACACGTCCAGCTTATTCTTGGCATTTTTTCACCTTCTCTGCTTCAAACCGAATTCAAATTGGTCAAGTAATAAAAGATATATTGAACATTATCGGAAATTCTGAATCACGTGATTATACACCGTGATTTAGAGAACTAAATAACTTGATTCGATTTTCCCTGAACAAACCTGAACTACCATTACACGTTGACCAATCCATACGACGATTCTTGATAACGTTTTTGACTTGGTTTTGAGTTTATTAATCTAGCACGCGTCCATTTAAAGTGACATTTCACATTTATTTCATTTTTTAAAAGTATGTCTTGATGCAAAGATTGTTTATTCTAATGCGTAGAAATGCTATCAGTTTTTTGAAGTTTTTATCTGTAAGCGAAAAATACACCTTCAAAATTGAGACGGAAACAACAAATTCTATATAAATCTGAAATGTTGTCCACAACAATTTGTTCAATTTTAGCACAAAAATATATATTTCTCGTAAACAGTTCAATATTTTGGCTTGAAATTTTCAGAACTTTCATAGGAACACGCGCTCTTTCAGATAGAATAAAAGTAAAAAATATTGTACAACTTCTATAAATCGGTTTCATTAGCTTAATGAAATCTCGACAGCATTAAGACGATGTGTGATCAGATGTCTTTACGCAATTGGAATAAAGATTATATAGTGTTTATTTATGTCTTGGCCATATCGGTTTGTGTGAACACCTTTTAGATATATCATGTTGTTGTTTTTTTTTTCTTCAGGAAATGGTTTGACGTGTTTGCACTGTGACAACATTTTTCAACCACGACACTGTAGAACTGTAGCGAAATGTAATGATAACGAGGTAAAACGTTTTCAGTCAGAATCTGGAAAAAGGTCCATTAAGGTTTTAGAGCGCAATATGGTTCAAGATCAGCCTGTGTTTACACGCAGTCTGATCAACAACCATGTTGTTCTCCAATAACATCTTCATGGCCTGTGGCAATCGTAAGACAGCTGAGTAGGTTCCAGCTTCACTCCACTTATACATGGAATGATATTGA
Organism: Fragum sueziense; assembly: GCA_963680895.1. NCBI lineage: Eukaryota > Metazoa > Mollusca > Bivalvia > Cardiida > Cardiidae > Fragum > Fragum sueziense. The sequence goes on from OY804598.1 coordinate 9,538,228, forward strand.
AACATGGCTATCTCAAATGCTATAATGGACCTTTTTCCGGGGCTCGGTTTATTTCTTTTCAAGTTAAAAAGAGAACAGAAAAAAGCGAAGGATGAACTAACAAAGAAATTGGTTGATGAATTTTGTTGGGGTAAAGCCTCACCTCAACCATTTCTTGTCGAACCCGCTCAGTATCACTGGTGGTGAACTCGACCAAAGCGTGGGACGTTTTTTCGCGAACATAGTATTCCGTCGGTGTTGTCATAAAATATCGTAACTACGGCTTCGATAAAGCCGTAGTTACGAGATTTTTTAACAACACAGACGGTTTGTCAATACATATCGGTGAACTCGGTCTATTTTTAGAACAAATTCATTGTTATTTGAAAAACTATCCAATAAGATCTTTAAACTCACATTTAAACGCAAAATGTCTGTACCTTGTTGAAGCGAAAAACGTCCCTCGCTTTGGCTTAGTTCACCACCAGTGAGTATAGAACGGGATATAACTGTAACTATCTCGTGTCTGTAGCTGAAGTACTTGGATGCGAGCCTTAGAACGTACAAGAGTCTATCCGGCCATCCGAGTTTTTGTTTCCTTTTTTAAGCCTGCTTAATACACCAAAACGGTTAACTGTATATTGTCTCATCTGCAGAAGAGTACATATTAACCCATAACAACATAAACTCTTTTTGACCCCCCAAAAGATAATGGGTTTGGAAAACATTGTGGAAAATGAAGAAATTGCTTATAAAAAGCAATTTCTTCATTTTCCAAAATGTTATCAACCCAAAAAGACAAAAAAAAATAATAAAATTATATTTCATTGAAATTGTCGTCTGCATCATCTTTGAATTAGGAACAGTTTTGTCGTCTGGCAATGAGTTAAAAGAGTCAAAAAGAGGAGTTAAAGACTTAACAAACATGTGTGTAAATACATGTATTTGATTTTATGGTTCAAACATGGTTCAAACTTAGTATTTTACGCTAGAACTGTAAAAAGTGACCAATCATATATATATTTTTTATTAATTTAACATTGAAATCATCTTCACTGAACTAAAATTATTTCAGATATGTGGTTCAGAACTAGTATCAACTAACCATGGAAACCTTTATAAAGTTGGATGCTTCCCAAAGACGGTAACATTTTTTGTTTTAATCATAAATACCCTTGAATCTTATACATGTCTGAAGTTGATTAAGACATTTGGGTCACTATTTAGTGTCTTAATCCTGCATTTGGTAAATAGGCAGCCCAATAAAGTAACCTACAGGTGGTAACCGCGGACACTTTCTCAATATCTTTCTAACTTTCGTTATCAAAAATGCTCGGTAATGATGCGTTTTTCGTAAATACTCATTGAATTTCTATATTGAATGACTGAACAATGTGCCCGCCTTACTCTGTGACTTATTTTGATACAAAGATCTCCACGCAATTACTCGATAAAAGTTTATATTATTCGCAAAAAGTGATAGCCTACTAAAATTTGTCACGCCATGCGACAGAAGAAAATTCGACATAAAATCACTTTTTATCAATTAGACGGGTCTATATATTAAAATAAGGCCCTTACCCCCAAAAAATTGCAACAAAGGGTTTTTAAACTGTTTTGGATAGTATAAAGGGTACTTGATAACATACTAAATCTACCAAAATCTGGGTCACGGAAACGGGTTTTTTCAAGATGGCGTCCAAGATGGCCACCGAAACACTAAAATTGCCATTTGTGCTAGGTTGGTAAATTTGGTGTCTATCCTTAGGTTTAAGGGGTCAAGGAATTCATTTAAAGCATCAAAACTGGTACAAATTGATTACATAATGAGTAAATGGTATATAGGACCAATGCTGGTCACCGAGGCATTGCTACAACTGGGATTAATTTACGGTGGGCCATGCATTAATTGAATCAGGTGTCTATATATATTCATATGAATCTTTACCTGAATAGAGGTCTGATATGACATTTAAGACTAGCATTGACCCAGATCAGCCTGATCAAGATCCATGTTGTTCTGCAATAGCTTTATCATGACAGATAGCAACTATAAAGTACCAGCATGGATCATAATCCATAATTTGGTGTCTATCCATAAGTTTAAGGGGTCAAGGAATTCATTTAAAGTATTAAAACTGCTACAAGCGCAACGACAAATGAGAAAAATGATGTATCGGACTTTAGCTGATCACGAAAAATAGTGCCATAGCAGGATTTGAATTATATTTGTCAATACATTCATGTATATTATAGAGGTATTTGTAGTCACTAAGACATTCAAAATGACAAAAAAGGAGCAACATTGATATCTAAAAGGTTCTTGAAGAAGACATGGATGTCATCATTCAGTTAGTATTAAGAAATATAATGCTATTAGTTTGTTTCGGCTGTCAGATAAAGTGCATTCCAAGATCATAAAAATGTTCAAAAACTCCAAAATTTCGGACTAAGTGTTAGCCTGCTATATCTTGACTGCGGACAATGTGCAGTATATCAAAATCATAAAGCTAGCCGCATGTTTGCAATTTGCATGTTTACCTCATTATATCAAATTGAAACAGAAATAAGATAATTCCTACAATATGGCATAGAATAGCGATGACATTTTTTTCTATTTTGTTACAAAGAGACATCGAAATACGACGTTTTGCATTTTCCATGCATCCTAATGCTAAACAAGTCTAACAGAAAAACGAACTATGGAAAAAAATTCATATATATGAAAAAGCATCGTAACTAAGTAACCACAGACCGGAATGGATTTTATATTTACAGAATATAGATATAGCCATTCAATACCTTTTATGGAAAAAACATTTGATAAATTCGCATATGACCTTCACATATTATATGAGTTCAAAAATTAATGTAAGACAGTAAAAAGCCCAATGCCATTTGATATTTTAGATAGTACTGGTTAGTACATTGCAATTTCCTTTTTGGACAATTGTGCTTCACTGACATATAGAATTTAAAGATGAATTAACAAAGACGGTTAAAAAAAATCATAAACAGTGTGTCACATTTGCTAAATTACAATAGTCCCAGCCGAAAATGACAGTGACGTAGGCTTATGTTTACTGCTGCAAAACCAATCAATTCGTCTGATTTGCACCGTTACAAATACGAACAGAGTTGATTGGTTGTCAAGTAGTAAACATAAGCCCACGTGACTGTCATTTTCGACCGGCACTATTGTACATCTTTTTCTCTTAAAACACATATATTCTATTGTTTTTATTGATCGGAATACTTAGTTATACTAGAAATGTAATTCTTAGCAGACATGTAAAATTTCAAATTTACTGAAAAAGGTCGATACAAACAGATGAAACATAATTATACAAGATATGAAATATGAGTTATCGTTTCTGTCCAGTGGAAACTGACATCAATATGATTTATAGAATTGTAATAAAAGCTTAACAAATGGCCAAGAACAATTACAGCATATTATTTTCCATTCTAAGGCAGATTTCATATCAAATTTAATATGATTATTTGCCAAATTTTAATTGACACTTGCTATAATTGTAACTGTTAGTCCATGAGTTAAACTTCATTTTATTTCGCTAAATCAATTTCTAGAAGGGACTCATGAATGCTAGTTTGTTAAAATAAAACCATTTAAAATGTACACGAGAACTTACACATGAATATTTAAACTTATGGGCAGATCGTTTCTACGCAGTGAAAATTGGCAATAAAGTATTCCGACCATCATTAGATACCAACACCTCATGCAATTTTGCTTCCAACTTCGCCGTTTTCCGTGGCAATGGAAATTGACAAGGATATCCAGATTGGGAAACCATAGAGCTGATTTTGCTGAAGTTACACAAAGTTTTGGGTATCTAGTAAATCACGGTGGGTAACCCACGTGACTTTTGGAAAGCGTCCACATGGAAAAATCGTCCGCTTCAGTGTATGTTTTGTTTAATTTCTCAGCTTATACTCCATCGATTTTGATGAGATAAAGTGCACGGAACGTGCCTTTGAGAGGGCTATTCCCGGCTTTAACTCACCTTGCTTCAAAACCAGTGGTTTCTTTAAACATTCGAGCCAAAGTATTTGTAAGTGCAAAACGAAAATGGGAAGCATTCACGTTCACGGACAAAAACTTTCGCTTGAATGTTTGAAGAAACCACGGGATTCGGAGCAGAGTGGGTTGCACACGGGGATAGCTATGCCGTACCGAATGGGTCAAAAGTCCTATTTTAGCGTGCAGTCATAAAATTTATGCGTCGACGCGTAAATTTACGCGTCGACGCATAAATTTTACGCGTGCACGCATAAATTTTATGACTGCACGCGTAAATATATGCGTCGACGCGTGAATATATGCGTCGACGCATAAATTTACGCGAGCACCTGGCGAGTACCTGTATATTCCTTTCATCCAATCAGAAACGTCGTACTATCCTCATTTTCTCGCTGTCGTTATGTAGAAAAATTAAAAAAAATAACAAATAAAAAAGTGAGAAAAGTTATGTTCGATATTTTTCTACTTATTCTATCATATGTATTTTATTTACATAGTTAAAACAGGACGATCTCGATCGACACCCGATTTATTTTTTATTTCCGTTACAGATGTTCATAATTCGTACCCTGATAATTTCGTGACAAATATTTACCATTTCGTTTTGCAATATTGGCTCTACCATTGTAGTGATCGCAATTCTAAACAAAGAGCATAAAATTGTAAAATGCGGGGTTAAATCCAAATTCTATCAATCTGAGTCCTGACAATTCAATGTCTTTTTTCTAACCCTTTACCAGACAACATTTTTTTTACTTTTAGCAGCTCCTTGCTTTTAGAAAAGTCCAACTTGAAATATGTTGCAGACTAAAAAATCAATCCTTCCCTGCAGCTCTGGTAGTGAATTTACACATTATAGTATAGAAAACCTTAAAAAAGAAAATTCAGCATTTTCTTCTTTTCCTGCAATGTTGTCTAAAATCTTATCTAGATCTAGTTGTGTTGTCAAATAAATGAGTAAATGTTTGTTATGAGATTGACTGATCAAAGTTTTGGTGAAATATGGCATTTAAATATTTCCAAAAACACATCACATCCCAATAATTCACTTCAAGTTTACAGCAGTTAACCTGCCGGTTAAGGTAGAAAACCCGTAATGTGGTCATTTTGAGATTCATGCAATCAGACATGGCGAAAACCGGCAGACAATCAGACATATCTGATAAAATTTCCCTTTGTCTGACAATTTTTGCTACTGTCAGTCCAAATGTCTGACACTCCTTTTGATCTGTCAAGATAGTGAATGAGAGTTCTGTCTGACAAAATTTTATTCGGTCTGACAGATTATTCGGTACTGTCAGACCGAATGTCTGACAAAGATTTTTGGCTTTTCGCCATGTCAGAACTGTATGGTGATGTCGTAAACAATTGATGTTATCCGATCTTACAGATATAAGTTTATGAAGAGGAAAATTTCCACACTTTTGGTTGCAAAATGATTTCAATGTCACCCGATTAATGCCAATGGCGCATAAATCTCTTTGTTTACCATGATTATCAGCATTTCCTTCTTTTGGCTCAATGTTTTCTTAACCTTTTTCTGTTAGCAACATCAAAGCTAGAGGCGCGTTCTTTAGAGCTAGATTTTTTAAGATTTCTTTTTAAAAGATGTTTTCGATAAAGCATTTTTAAGCCATAGATTCTGACCGAGGGATTCCGAATGCTCCATACTTCATACAAATGACGTCATGATGACGTCATTTGTATGAAGTATGGAGCATTCGGAACTCTGCGGTTTATGAATGATGGAGTATTTAGAATAAGTTGGTCAATTCTCTCCCATATAGATTCTACAGAATTTACCGAGGTATTCCGAAAGAAGTATAGAGCTATGGCGGCTCCCAATGATTGTCTTAAAAATCTTGCTCAAAAGAGCGCTTTATCCTAAAACATCTTAAGAAATCTCAAGATATCTCAAGAAATCTCGCTCTAAAGAACACGGCTCAGGTCTTGTTTGGAAAAGGGTAAAATGATTTTGATTTTCATAACACTTGACAGGGCAATAACTGGAAAAGTGGGCATGACAGAGTAATTGTTCTTAAACATGGCATTTTTCCTCAATGAGATCTATCAGTGTACAAAGTTTAAAGTTCCTAGCACATATAGTTTAGAAGGTATGGCCCAGACAAAAATGTAAGGGTAAAAACAACAAAGGGCAATAACTCAACAAGAATACCATGGTCACAATATACACCACCCCAGAGACTAAGTTTTAAGGGGGCATAACTCAGGCAAAAATCAATGAACTATAAAATCCATCCTTCATGCAAATCTACCAATTGAGATGATAACATTGACCAAGTTTCAAAAAGATCCAGCCATAAACTTAGGAGGAGTTGCGCTCACAAGCAAAGTGAACGTACGTACATACGAACAGACAGACAGACTTAGAAGATGTTGCCAATACACGACCGCTTCCGGTGGCATATAATAAAAAGTGGGCGTGGCAGAGTAACGTTTTTTAAACATGACACTTCTCAATGAGATCTATCAGTGTACAAAGTTTGAAGTTGCTACCATATATGATTAAGAAGATATGGCTCAGACAAAAATGTAAGGGTAAAAAACAACAAAGGGTAAAACCTCAAAAAAGGGCGTGGCAGAGTAATGGTTCTTGAACATGACACTTTTCCTCAATGAGATCTATCCGTGTACAAAGTTTAAAGTTGCTAGCACTTATGGTTTAGGAGATATGGCCTGGACAGAAGTGTGACAGACGGACAGAATCGAGCAAACCTATAGTCTCCTAACCGGTGACCGGTTGGGGACTAACAAGTCTATATATAAAAAGCAGTTGCAGACAACAATATCATTGCTACTCTGTAACTTAGAAAATATACACCTTACAAAGAGCATAGAAAAGCATTTCCTTCATTTCCAGCAATGGTGAAAAGCAGGTCAGGGTCAAAGGATATGGTCTGAAATTAAAGCTCATGACAGGATGTGTTTGTGATATATAAAGGCTCCATCTCTAATACATCCTAAGATATAGATCAGGTTAATGTCAACTCAATGGTCAAGGTCACTAGGTCAAAGATCATGGTCCCAAAATGAAAGGACTGGGCAGGCAATTACCATGTGTGAAATATCCTAGCTGTATCTCATATATTGCCTGAGATATAGACCAGGCCCCGGTTTCTCGAAAAAAACTTAAGTATAGATGTATTCTCATGAGAACATGCTCAACTTCAAAGGGATGATATCCTACGTTGAAGGGTATTCGATTGAAGTTCAGGTGGATTTCGTGCGATTTGAGCATGGTGCTCAGATTTGAGAATGAGAACGTACTTAACTTTTTTGGAGAAACCAGATCCAGGTAAAAGTTTTTTTTTAAAAGATTTGATGCAACACCAACACTAGGTCTGTGACATAAGCTTTCCTGACCTAAGGTCCCGGCTAGCTATAAAGCAAACAGATACATACTTGTATAGTGTAATGAAGAGTATTTACCCCGTTTCCAGTTTATTAAAAAAATTGATGACAATATAAATAAGAAATGGGTTATTTTAGAATGATATTACTATATTTGTAAACAGAAAAACTTGACCAAAATCAGTATGTAAATTACGACCAGGGATCTGTATAAAGGGTCCTTCATCATTTTTGAGAACAATGTTCAGATCATCCTGTGGTGAACCTTTTCCCAAAAAATATATTTAGGGCGATACAATACAAAAGCTTCTGTTAACAACAAAATGAATGTTGAAAGAGTTGGGATTTGTGTATAGGATAGATCAGAAAATATTGATACAATAGGGAGAAAATTATCAGCATTTTCTTCTTTTGCCTCAATGTTTTCTAGAGAATTTTCTGTTAGGTACATCAAAACCAGGTCTTATTTGGGATTCTGTTTTCTAATATAAAGTACTCAAAAAGATTCATCAGTACGGAGTACTTAAGGGTCAGTACTAGAGTAAGTATGAGTATGAGTACTCATTTTCCCCATGAGTACTGAGTACCAGTGAGTACGGGGAAAAGTGATACTTGTACTCATAATACTTGAGTACGAGTATGAGTATCACATGCCTGTTTGGAAAAGGGTTAATAGCAGTCTTATAAGGATCCATGCTGCTAACTTAAAGTTTCTACGGGTCATGAAGGAGGATTTAGAGAACAACATCGGTCCTGATCAGACTGTGCATAAGCACATCATGCTGATATGGAATCTTGTTGTTCCAAGATGCCTTAAAGGACCTTATTCCAGATCCTGGCTTGTATGTGATTTCTTATCATTGTCTTCATCATCAGTTTCTGTGCACAATTTATACTGATTCTGATATTTTTGTACAAAACAGTTTCAGATATGAGTAATGGTTTTAAAACAAGAGGGTCATTGGCCCTGAAGCGCTCATCTGAGATAATAGCTTTCTGTATATGATGTAGATCAAGCCTCTTAATGCAATAGCTATACTAAGATTTGAATTAGATACCTATTTCAAGACCCCATGCAGGGTTCTCGTTTGCCAAAATTTGGGGCCGTTATTGGGCCCCATTCCCAATGGCAAAAAGTATCTTTTTTTCCAAATTCTCTGGTGAAAATTCCCAATGAGGACCCAGAATGCCCCATGTTAAGACCTCATCTTCATTTACAAACATTTTGAAGACAGTTTTAGAGTAGATTCTTAAACAAGAGTATGTACAAATGCATTTTACATCACAACAGTCTAATTTACAGCTGAGACTGAGTGACTGTTTGAATTCAAACTTGTTTTAGTTTTTCCCAATTAATGTAAAAACGACGCTTTTTCCCCCAATTTCACTAGCCCCTGGCCCTAAAGAAAAACTGGTAGCAAGACCCCTGCCCATGTGACCCATATTCAAAATCTTCAGAGATATAAAGGAAACAAAAATTTTGAGCATGTTCAGGACAATCTTTCTGAATCAAATTCAGGTTGATTGGGCAAAAATTGTGGCCTGTAAAGTGCATACAAGGTTATTCTAAGATTTGACCCTGTGACCTAGTTTTTGACCCAAGATGACTGAATTTCAAACTTATCCGAGGGTTTGTCCAAAACAATAATTCTGACCAATTTCATGCTTGATTGGGCAAAAAAGTGGCCTATAAGAATGCACACAAGGATTTTCTAAGATTTGGCCCCGTCTCCTAGTTTTTGACCCTAGATGACCAAATTTCATACTTCTCCGAGATTTTATCAAAACAATCATTCTGGCCAATTTTCAGGTTGATTGAGCAAAAAATGTGGCCTCTAGAGTGCACACAATGTTTTTTCTAAGATTTGACCCTGTGACCTAGTTTTAAACCCCAGATGAACCATTTTCAAAATTCTATGAGATTTCATCAAAATTATCATTCTGGCCAATTTCCAGGTTGATTGGGCTAAAAAGTGGCCCACGAGTGCACAAAAGGTTTTTCTAAGATTAAACCCCATGACCTAGTTTTTTACCCAAGATGACCCAATTTGGAACTTGTCCGAGATTTTATCTAGACAATCTTTCTACAAAATTTCAGGTTGATTGGGCAAAAAATGTGGCCTCTTGAGTGCACACAAGGTTTTTATAAGATTTGACTCTGTGATCTAGTTTTTGACCCAAGATGACCCAATTTCAAACTTGTCAGAGATTTTATCAAGACAACAATTCTGACCAATTTTCAGGTTGATTGGGCAAAAAATATGGCCTCAAGAGTGCACATAAGGTTTTTCTAAAATTTGACCCCATGACCTAGTTTTGACCCCAGATGACCCAATTTGGATCTTGTCCGAGATTTTATTAAGACAATCATTTTGACAAAATTTCAGGTTGATTGGGCTAAAAATGTGGCCTCAAGAGTGCGCACAAGGTATTTCTAAGATTTGACCCATGACCTAGTTTTTGACCCCAGATGACCCAATTTCGAACTTGTCCGAGATTTTATTTAGATAATCATTTTGACAAAATTTAAGGTTGATTGGACAAAAACTGTGGCCTGTAGAGTACACACATGGCAAAGTTTGACGGACGACTCACGACGGACGACGGACACAGCAGTATCAAAAATAGCTCACCTTGAGCACTTTCGTGCTCAGGTGAGCTAAAAACAGTATCAACCCATTACCTAACTGCAAAATTTTGTCCAAATTCAAAGATGTTGCAGACAACATTTCAAAGTGAATGAAATTTTACATTTTTTGTCTGTTTGTGTAGAAAACATAGTGGAAAATGTAGAAATTGCTTATCACAAGCAATTTCTTCTTTTTCCACAGTTTTTTCCAAAGCCTATCTCTTGCAGAGTGTCAAAAAGTGTTGATTTGTGGTAATGGGTTAAGTCTATTCTTTACTTTAGCACACATCATGTCCATGGTACTATGTTGTATAGCCTTACCGATGTGATTCAAATGAGTACTAACAACATAGGATTTGGATTTGCAGTAACTCATAATGCATTGGACCCCTTTTAACTCGTATCGTAAATAACTCATGCTCCATTAAAATCTTATTTTTAGCAAAATGTCCTCATATTCAGGTTTTTTTTTTTTTTTTTGAAAATCAAATGCTTCTAATCCAAAACCTTTCAAAGTGACAAACATCAGATTCATTGTTCTTATTCCATTCAGTATTACAATGTACAATTTATGTCAGAGTACACAACTAAAGGCCACTGTCATTGCTCAGATTCTAGTGAGATGACAAGCATAATGTCACCTATTTGTAAGTCTTTCTGGAAGCCACCTTTTCCTGTGTAAGGAACTCCATATATAGACACTCTTTTATCCGTTGTTGCCGAATGTAACATTTAATAGTTCTTGGATTCGATGTCACCTTGTAGGTAATGTTGTCTATATAGCATTGGACCCTGTGTAAATTGTCCATCAACTTGTACGAACAATGAATGTTAGTCACGGTAAATCTATAGGATGGGCAGTATTATACATCAATAAGCTTGCGTGCAATGATGAATGCTTGGGCACAAAGTTGTGTAAAGTTCTTGGGTATTGACATATTATGCACCTTTCAGTATTAGATGTGGGTAGCAGGTTCCATATACTTGATCGATGTCTCATCTACACATCCCAAATGCGATGCATTTGTCTTCTTGTCTTGATGATAAAATTGTCATGAAATTCCTTTTTCGGCAAATCAAAGTTTAATCTGTTCACCGTCAGTGTCTATTCTTTTCACATGAAAAGCTATGCTGACAAGTTGACAACCCCATTCATTGTTCAGAGCTAACGGGATTTATGGTGAATATCGTACAGACACAGTTTGACAGTTGTAGTCAAAATCTATCTGTCTGACAGTTTAGCTATCTATATTGGACTGTCCCAGACAAGTTTCTAGTCCTTTCGTTTACCATGCCTGAAAAGAGAAAAGGATGAATCCTACTAAAAAATTGACTTGGAATGAAATTAAACATATTCTACTGTCAGGTGGCAAATCTGGAGAGAGTTTGTGTAATATGTGTAGATGTGTAAAATGACCCCCCCCCCTTTCATAGAAATGAAACTCCTTCACAGAAATCCTGAATCAAGACAGTTACTTAGATATACGAGGGCCCATCAATAATTTCTCCAACTAAACTTACTATTCAATTACCCGTTGACGTATTTTCACGAAAAATGGTATGCTCAAAGCTCATTCATTTATTAACAGCTCATCTAATTAGAAAACAATGACGTCAAAACAATATGACGTCATGGCAGAATAATGACGTCATGTCAATAGCATTAGTTAAAAAATGACGTCATCTTGCATTTTTTAGCAACTCCTTATGATAAAGTGTTATGAAATCTTTCCTGACCGGACATCCATGAAATTCTACATGAATTGTAAAGAGACATATATGTTTATCGAATAACGTTATTTGAAAGGGGATACGACACTTCCGAAACGGAAGAGAGATAAGAGAAAACGAGTGATATTACTAGCAGTCTAGTAGCAGATCGGAGACTATAAAGCTGAGAAGAAATCTGCTAAAATCCTAGAATTTGTTCTTGAAAAATGAAAATTAGGTGTTGAAATAGTGGTAAGACACTTTGATGATTTGTATGATGCAGCTAAAGGCAGTATGACCAGTAACCTCGGAATGCACCATGCATTGGCAAGACGGGTACCTCGCCCTCTCAAATGCGCGTTCCGTGCACTTTATCTCGTCAAAATCAATAGAGTATAAGCTGAGAAATGATACAAAACATACCTTGAAGCGGACGATTTTTTCGGTGTTAACGCTTCCCAAAAGTCACGTGGGTTACCCACCTTGTAAATGGTGGAATACTAGTTCGTTCCTTATAATTCAAATCAGCTTTGTAGCTCCAAGTGACCAATAAGGGAAGGCAATTCTCGACAGAAGGTGGAAAATGCATTCCATGGTAGTGGTATGTATGTTGTGTATAAGATCCGAATTTTGAACCAAATTTTGCTTGTGTGCAGATCATACAAATATTTTTTCAATTGCTTTCGTATATTTTCAAATTAAAAAAAAGGACAATAAAATTCAGTTTGTATTCTCAAAACATACTTACTTGATGCCCCTTAATAACAATCGAATGGCAAACTGACTCACAAGACCTCTGAATGTATAAGCCTATGTTCAGTTTGATTACAATCCATGCTGGTACTTTACAGTTGCTATCTGTCATGATAAAGCTATTGCAGAACAACATGGATCTTGATCAGGCTGATCTGGGTCAATGCTGGTCTTAAATGTCATATCAGACCCCTTTTCAGGTAATGATTCATATGAATATATATAGACACCTGATTCAATTAATGCATGGCCCACCGTAAATTAATCCCAGTTATAGCAATGCCTCGGTGACCAGCATTGGTTCTACATACTATTTACTCATTATGTAATCAATTTGTACCAGTTTTGATGCTTTAAATGAATTCTTTGACCCCTTAAACCTAAGTATAGACACCAAATTTACCAACCTAGCACAAATAGTAATGGAGCTATGGAGATTTTAGTGTTTCGGTGGACGCCATCTTGAAAATAACCCTTTTCCGTAACCCAGATTTTGGTAGATTTTAGTATATTATTAAGGACCCTTTATACTAACCAAAACAGTTTAAAAACCTTTTGTTGCAATTTTTTGGGGGTAAATCAGTATATTGACCCGTCTAAATACATGTAATTCCGTTGGACCAACTTGCCCCGTCAGAAATGGACCAACTTGCCCCGACCATACCGAACTGTAAATATTCATTCATTACCCGATCGCCATGGAATAAAGAAAAAGAAAAGACATTCCGTTGAATTCCATGGATAATAAGCTTTCTAAAAATGTATAACATGTGCATGTTACAAGATACAAAGAGAAAGCAAAAACAAAAATATGCATGTGCGTAAAAGTTACTTTTGTGGTGCAAAATCAGAATTTCTTCTCTAATTTTTTAACGCGATCAGTGACAGCTTTGTTGTTTTCTTCAGTAAATTTGTTGTAATCAAGGATTATGTTGTATTTAACACTGTCGTCATAATTATACCCCCACCTACGAAGTAGAGGGAGTATATTGGTTTCACCATGTCTGTCCATCCGTCAATCCATCCGTCCGTCCGTCCGTCCGTAGACTTTTTCGTTTCCGTGCTCTAACTCAACAACCATTTGACCTAGGATCATGAAACTTCACACAGTTGTTGCCCCTGACCCAAGAAGGTGTCCTATTGTTTTTAGGTCACCAAGGTCAAAGGTCAAGGTCACAATCGGACTTTGTTTAAAAACCGTTTCCGTGCTCTCAGTCAAGAACAGGTTGACCTAGGATCATGAAACTTTACACAGTTGTTGCCCAAGGAGGTGCCCTTATGTTTTTGGGTCAAGAAGGTCAAATGTCAAGGTCACAATCGGACTTTGTTTTAAATCCGTTTCCGTGCTCTAAATCAAGAACCGATTGACCTAGGATCATGAAACTTTACACAGTTGTTGCCCATGATCCAAGGAGGTGCCCTATTGTTTTGGGGTCACCAAGGACAAGGGTCAAGGTCACAATCATACTTTGTTTAAAATCCGTTTCCGTGCTCATAGTCAAAAACCGGTTGACCTAGGATCATGAAACTTTACACAGTTGTTGCCCATGACCCAAGGAGGTGCCCTATTGTTTTTGGATCACCAAGGTCAAAGGTCAAGGTCACAATCGGACTTTGTTTAAAATCCATTTCCGTGCTCTAAGTCAAGAACTGGTTGACCTAGGATCATGAAACTTTACACAGTTGTTGCCCATGACCCAAAAAAGGTGCCCTATTGTTTTTGGGTCACCAAGGTCAAAGGTCAAGGTGACAATCGGACTTTGTTTAAAATCCGTTTCCGTGCTCTAAGTCAAGAACTGGTTGACCTAGGATCATGAAACTTTACACAGTTGTTGCCCATGACCCAAAAAAGGTGCTCTATTGTTTTTGGGTCACCAAGGTCAAAGGTCAAGGTGACAATCGGACTTTGTTTAAAATCCGTTTCCGTTCTCTAAGTCAAGAACAGGTCTACCTACAGCACTTTTTAAGTGACAAGGCTCTAGTGGGGGGTATTTGTCCGCCTCGCGACAGTTCTAGTTGTAATCACTTTAGAGAAAAGCCTTTAAACCAACTTGCCCCATGGACCAACTAGCCCCGGTCTCCCCTATATAACAAAATTACTCATGTCTTCATTGTCTCCATTCAAATGTCTTACCACAACATTGTTTGATGTTTGATTAACAGTTCCCGTGTGTCATATTTCCAGACATGTCAGTACAACTATTCAACACAAAGCACGTGTTTACAATGCTGCGATTCTGACCTATGCAATGTGAACCTCTGTAACCAACCTGGTATGTACATGTATGGTGATCACAGATTAACCAAGGACATCTGAATATCGATGCTTTTCTGCAAAAACCTTCTAACTGTAGCCTGTTTTAAGGTTGTCTTCCCCCAATGAGATTCGTGAAACGTCGGAATTATTCGGGCGACGTCGAAAACATTCGGCGGTGGAAAATTCCACCGCCGAATGTTTACGGCCGTGCCCGAATATTAAAGTTAGAATTGTTAACGAAGACGCTCTAAAAATCCAATGTTTCATGAATATCAAAATCGCCACTTTAAGGGTATTCTACCTATGCTGCAATTACGAGGTTTTTTGTTGGAAAAAAAACGAGGATATGTAATGACACCACTTCGGCAATGGCTGAACAAACGGATTTAATCGTCGATGATAAAGTTGTCTCGGGTCAACATACATGTATGTGCCCTATATGATGCTAAAATAGTAACTTTGGAAATCTGAGTTTGTATTTACCCGACCCCACTTCGGCGATGCTTTCTCAATATGCACTACAACTTGACACTTGATTGTTCCGAGTTAATACTGAACTAAACATTTCCCAAATTGCGCGCTTTTGACCTGCAATGATGAAATTACAAATATGTAGTTAAAAGCATGACCTGTATACTTCATAACTGAGTGAAAGAAGAAAGTTGTTTTTCACCAGCATCTATGTATTTTGAAAAAAAAACAAAACATTGAGCCCTGGTCCTCCTTTCTGTAGCTCTTTACATATTACTTTTACAGATTATCCAAGTCCGCGTGGGCCTGTGTGTTTTAACTGTATGGCTTATGACAACAACAGTATGTGTCATGATATAGACTTCTGTGCACGGGATGAGGTAAGTGTTCCGATGTGCAGTCGACATTCGTTGTGTCGAAGTCAGAGGGCCGTCAAAATACCTCGACATATCCGGAGTTCGTCTGATCTGATTTTGATTAATTTCGAGGAAAACGATATTTAACCATTTTGATGGGTATCATATGTGCCCATGATTGAAATATAGTTGGAAAAGGAAAGAAATTGCTCGAAACGAACAATTTCTATCCTTTTCCTACTAAATTTCAATGGATGTATTTGTTTCGGAATTCATTTTGATATCCACATGTTGAGGATGGGATATGACTTTCACTTCGACTTAAGCGGAATTTCGACTTTTCCGATGTCGAGATAACGAGTGTCGACTGTATATTGTATATTCTTTGATATTCAATGTTTTAAACCTTAACTAAAAACAGGACACGGGTCTGATCCCTAAAAGGAAAGCCTTGTGATAACATTGAGGCAAAGTAAGAAAATGCATTTTTTTCCTTTTGTCTAAATGTTTCCATGCTATGTTTTACGCAAATTCCTTTATTATGAATGCTTTAATGTTGTCTAAACCAGCCTTTGAACTGGACTAGTATTAAATGTTATTGTTTTGTATATTCTGTTTTTATTCGGGAGACAGGGTGGGGCTTAGTAAACGGTTCATTCCATTTAAGCTTGGGGTGAAACAGCCTTCTCGATTAGCGGTAATTCGTCGGTATTGTTGCAAAACATTATAACTACAGCATGAATCAATCTGTAGCTACGAGGTTTTATGACAACAGATTTTACAATCGCACATTGTTTCAATTTGAAATATGCTCATGCTCGTGCCGCACGTTTTTTTTCTTCTATCAACCAAGGTATCGAGAAGTAAACTCGTCGAATAACCTGTTTACTTAGCCACACCCTGTCAGGTAAATAAAAACGGAATATAAAGGATTAAAAGCCAACATTTATGTATTGTCCAGCAAGATTAACCCGGGACATCTGCATATGTAATGACCCCCACATCGGCAATGTTTTGTTAAAACGCTCAACTAACGGACTTTGCACACGAAAATTAAGTTGTCCCGGGATAATTTGGATGGACAATACGTGGTGTAGACACAATACGAAATAAAACTGCCTCTGAAAGCATAAAGATTGAAGGTCAATAGAAAACTGTTATCTTTAAGGGGAATGCTCCAGTTTCCTAAATTTTTTCCCAATAATAGAATTTATTTATATTTTGTATATTGAAATAACATGTTATTACCAATTGAAAAATAAAATAAAAATGGATGGTCAGAGATCTTGTTTGAATTTTATAGGCATTCGTATAACATACCCCTACATCGAAAAAATGCACAATTTCTTGCACCTGTCCAAGGTAACTGAAATGCTAATAAAATGCTACATATATTCGTCGTTTTGTCCCGGAAACGAATTTAAAGTAACGTCTTACATTCAATAAGAACAGAAAACCCAAAATTTGTGCTATTTTAAACGCGTAAATGTATAAAACAGCATGCTCACGTGTTCGGTTAGATCAACGAAGCTGGAGTGTTTTGTGTCAATTCTACATAATAGAATTTGATCAAACTCCATCATTGTATTAAGCAACATGTCCTGGTAATAATTCAAAAAGAAAATGAATAGGTCAGCGCACGTATTAGAGAATTACAGCAATTTTTATCAGCTACACATGAATAAAATGACGCAAAACAGTGGTAACTGCATACACACTTACGACTGTCTAGCTCTAAATAATCGATTTCCATCTTGAGTAAATCAGTTTCGCATAATAAATACACTTTTACCGTCGAAAATGGTAAATTGTAATAATGTGTTATATTATTGAAAATATGGTAGCGAAACATATTGGTACGAAACATTTAATTTACTACCGTAATGACCGAGTGTTCCGAAAAACTGGAGCATTCTCCCTTAAAAGGGAAAATCTAAATATGTGACCCCTTACGTGAAAAGGTGCCATCAAGGGTAATAAATAAACATTCTAAGATACATGTAGATTCAGATAATCAGCCTATAGGCCCCTACTAGTGAAGAGTTGAATCGTAAACCAGCCAGCGCTGTCCACACAGACTGAATAGAGTCGATACTTTTCAGGCTTCTCGTATAGTCAATTTTCAGTGCAATAAAAGATCGGAATAGCTACATCCTACAACGTAATAGCTGGCTATCATCTACATTTTCAAATATTCCCTCTATAGCCTGCGCTGAAGCCTATACCAGGACTACAGACCCGTAGAAACAGGGGGGGGGGGGGCTAGAGGGGGGCTAAGCCCCCCCCCCAATGTTGGCCAAAAATGCCGCATTTTCTTAATTTTACACTGAAAATTTTGGGAAAATCCAAATTAGCCCTCCCCCCCCCCCCCAATATTCATGACAAGGGCTTTAGCCCCCCCCCCCCCATATGAAATTGCTTCCTACGGGCCTGCTACATACATGATTTGTTTTGTAGGTCTGCAAAGTAACGGGAAAACTAGAATTCCAGGACAGAGTATTTTCAAGCTCGTGTGTGCCAGCAAGGGTATGTTTGTTTCTGTCATATGTGTTCTTATCTTTCTTTGAAAAAGTTGCGAGTCTTACATGAACCAAACATTTAAAACAATTCAACAAAGACACGAACTTATTTACTTTAGAAATTAAATTAAGACAATGGCAATATTTATGCACGGTATTTATTTCAGTATTCCTTGTGTATTCTTAATATTTCGAGTGAAAAAGTTTACATATGGAACGGCACATGTTTTAAAGCTTTAAATAGCTGTAGACTAGTGATAGGCTTTTTATTAACCCTTTCCCAAACGACAAAATTTTAGGGTGATCCAAATTCAAAGATGTTGCACACGACAATTTCAAGTACATGAAATTTAAAATTTGTTGGTCTTTTGGTGTAGAAAACATTGTGGGAAATGG
Organism: Fragum sueziense; assembly: GCA_963680895.1. NCBI lineage: Eukaryota > Metazoa > Mollusca > Bivalvia > Cardiida > Cardiidae > Fragum > Fragum sueziense. Next base: position 9,556,715 of record OY804598.1, read on the forward strand.
AGGAATTGCTTGCCACAAGCAATTTCTTCATTTTCCACAATGATTTCAAAAATCAATATCTTACAGGGAGTCAAAAAGAGTTATTGTGTGGTAATGGATTAACAGTGACGACACGTTACCGTGATTATACGCATAGCTTAAAGGTTCCGGAACTGTAATGGATGTAACGTTAAAATGATTAAGCTGCAGTACCAATATGCCTGATAGTTTTTGATAGCATGTATCAATTATATGTATGGCAAAACTGAAATTGAAATGTTATGAAGTGAATGGAAAATGATTTGTAAAAAAATATGACACGAAAATAATGCGTTATCTTCCCTTATTATATAAATTTTTGTGGATTATCTGCCCTTGACTCACGAAAAAATCAGTTTTCACAAAATTTGTGTGGTAAACGAACTATTTTATTGTTATGGAGCAAAATAATAATTGGCAACATTCTAACATTTAAATAATTCGAAAATTTGCATAATTGTGAAAATATTGACAAAAAGATATTTTCTCATTGACTGCAATGTAAACTTTAAAGCCAGTTATCTCCCCTTGGATTTATAAATTTTAAAAAATTAAGATAGTAAAATAGATTTATTTATCAATGTCTACAACATATCCAACTTTCAAAGAGATCTATACGCTAGAAGTGTGTGTACCAAATATTGCCATTACAATGCCGGAGCCTGAACCAAACTAGACCATCTTCATCGCTGTTTTTCAATCATTGTAGGAATGTAAATCTGGTAGCCCTCTTGGATCAATCGTGGTCGGCAAGAGATCCGTGCATATGGACGCACGGTCACATGAACAGGTTATCTGCGACATCTGTTGTCAATCTGATGTTTGTAATCAAGATTGTGACTCGGCTTTCATGGGTAAGAGATTTAGACAAAGGTATTTCATTCTGAAAAGTAGTATTTAAGAACTTACATTAAATGTCTATTTGTTTGAGAACATTCCCCTTTCAAGCCTTAACATACCCTTATTCCAAAAAGTAAATTATAGACTTCTTAAATCGAAATGTTTGCAGTAGATAAAACCGATTTTATGTGTGTATAAAAAATTTGAGCTTGAATTTGAAGATTGGTGTTTCTTGCATCTGAAATCACCATGGATTTTGAAGACTTTACTTAACTTCAGTTGGATCAGTATCGACGCTGTTCTCTTACAGTTGCTGCATAACACGAAGAGAAAGCTATAAAAACCAAAACGGAGCTTGATCAGGTTGTACATTTGTGCACACTAATCTGAATTCCTGTTGGTTTTATTCGCAATATGTAACCATGACATGACTTCTATCGTTGCTTAGCTTCGTAGCTTCACCTTAAAAAGCTGCAGCTTCGAGGTATTTGAAAAAAAGTCACGATATACATCCTTTTTATTCCAAAAGGGAATACGGTTTTGTTTATAAATTTCAGAGAAAAACAGTTGTCAGTCAAACCCTTGTGTACACGGTACCTGTAAAAATAGCCAGGGCTCCTATGTTTGTGATTGTTATGCTGGATATGCAGGGGGAAATTGTGAACTAGGTCAGTTTATAGCGAATAATATCATGTACGCACTTTTGGCCATGTATCCATCCGCCATCTTGAATGAATTCGTCCGCAGATCACCGATAGCGTCGAAATCATTTATGACATTTGGTTTCCACCAATGGCGTGATAATCAATATGCACTAGTAGCTGGAGGCTCAGAAAGGCTACTGTGGTAGTAATGGATTGGGTTCGTGAAAATTTAAGCTGCTCAATACGGCAAACTTATAGATAAAGATATGATCGGGGAATATTTAAACTGCTTCAAGCGACAAGCTTACTTTTAACTTAACTTAGGCTACTTTTACTACAAAAATACAGGACTGGTGAAAATTTAAGCTGTTGCATACGACAAACTTATTTTAAATGGTTCTAGATAAACATAGGATTCGTTTATACACTTAACAGCACAGATAACTCCTCACTTTTGTTTTTTGTATAATAGTACGGTGCGTTGTGTAATTCTGTTTGATGTAAGTGAAAGAGGTTTAAATCAAATGGATTCGTAAAAAGGATAAGTAGACATCACCCAAAAAAGTTTGATGGACAGCCGTGGGCCTTAAAATGAACTTTATATACTCAGCGAAAGAGCTAACGCATCACTTTTCAGGGGTTGAAAAATCCACTCGCCCGCTCGCATTGGCGAGTAGAAAATGCCGTAGGACGAGTAGATTTGGGGACGAACTAGTCCGACGGGGCGAGCGCAATTTTAGGACTGCATCTTTTCTCTCAATGTTTCCGAACGCTGTCTTCTGCGGACGGTAAACTAAGGCTTGTTTGGAAAGAATTGAAGACACCGAACATTTCGACGCTGATCGAGTAAATTGGTCATAGGCTAATTGTAGGATTCAATGAGCCGTAGGCCTATGATCTTTGATATTTAATGAAATAATGGCATGTGTGTATAGTGCATGTAATGTAGCATTGCACAAAAGCAGCTGTCCTCTATATTTAAAATTATGTATCGATTTTCAAATTGACAGGCTTTACCCCCATTTTAGAGTGAATCCAATTGACAACGAACCATTCTGACAACCAATCCCTGCGAAGGCGTTCGGAAGCTGCAGCCAATACAACTTGTTATGCTGAAGAGAACACTGCAATTAGAAGCCTGTTGTAGGCCTGTATATTTCAAATCTTCATTCGCTGAGCCTAAAGTGTACAAACGTTACATGCTGTAATACGAAAACTCATGTAACATTCCGACAATGTTGCCATTATACAATGGTAGGCTAATCTATAACTCTGATAAATTTATCAAATGGTTATAATTAATCGACCTGATTAATTACGTTGTAGAACTAATCTATTGGCAGCTTATAACATGTTATATCAGAGTATTTGAGTCGCTCCATGTGAAAAAAGACTGCGTCTATATAACATTATTATGGGCCATAGATGGCCGCTGCACAAGGATGTTAAGACAAGTCATGAACGTTAGCCCATTAATTAGCGACATAATTAGTTTTTAAAATTGCATAACTTCTTTAATGTCAAAGATTTAGATTTATAATTTGGCAAATGTCTATCCCACAAGTTTCTGCACTCATTCATAAGTCTATTTCTAAGTTTTCTTTCTTATGTGACCGCGTCATACCAAAGAGGGCCAAAACAGTTTTTCGGCTCCTGTAACTTGTGATCTTTTTCAATCATTTTTGTTTGGTTTGATTTTGAAAGCTGATTTATTGTGAAATGAAAGTCTGAAAAAAATCAATTTTCTATCTAACATAACAAGGGCTGTTCCGGGACAACGTAGCTCGCATAGACGCACCTTTTTGAAAGAAAATGTCAATTTTTCAAGGTCAAGGTCACAAGGTCAAATTTTTTAGTGTCAGGTGAAAGGTCTTGTTATGGTCTGTCTATGTGTGAAATATCAAAACAGCATCTTATACAGTTCATAAGATATAGACCGATACGTTTTTGTCAACGTAACCTACGTCGCCGTCGACGCCGTCAATGACACCAACGGGTCCTTATTAAAAGTTCAATATTTTACAAGATACTGTAACATTTACTATGAAATTTCATAGATATCTTATCAAATGGTGGTAGTTAGCATGTGCAAATTTTGAAGGTATTCTTTAGAATCGTTAAAAACATATTAACAAAGATCTGAGTGATGCGTTAGCAGTTTTGCCGAGTATATATAACGTCATAAAAGGTATGTTTTTATTTAACGCGTTCTTCTTTAGTTTCCCCATATAATTTCGTGTTCACCTAATTATCACATCAATGAAACTTTTATGATATGTTGTCCGTATCTGATCTCCCCATATTACATATTTGTTGATTGATTGAAGCAGAAAATCCTGAGTTATCTGCCCTTGAATGTAAAAAATAAGTGTTTTGTCTTTTTGTTCACCATATCATCTACAAATTTTGAAATGTCTTGACAAAACCTTGATAAAACATGGGTCATAACAAGACCTTGCATGGGTGTATCTTTCAGCTTGATCTGAATCTCACATCTAGAGTTATGTGCCCTTGAAATTGACAAAAACTACCGTTTTTCACTCTATCTGTAACTGCGTTTGAACTGATGATTATATGGCGAGAGAGAACTGAAGATAATGTTGGAGTACCGTAATTTATTTGTCATCATATCTCCATTATCCACGTCAAACTGAAAACAAATCAGAGAGCAATGTCTTAACAATAGACCTAATAATCCCATAACTACGCAGTGACGCATTTGACTCCCTCATAAGAAAGGCCTGGGAAAACATTGTGTAAAGATTTATACCATTTCATCAACCTGAAACTGTCGTATGCTACACTTTACAAATTGGAACTGTCCAAAATGTTGTCATCCGGTAATGGGTTAAATAGAGAATCTAGCCTTTAAGTTTCATATTACCAGCCTAAAGAATTACAGTAAGAATTCATGTCCGAAAATAGAACCATCCGAGTATTAGTCAACTTGTTTATAAATGGTTACGAAAAAATCGGTAAAATTCGATAGATTTTGAGTACGAAGGAAAATCAATGAGATTGACAGTTACATATTACAATGATTCACATGATTAATTACCTCTTTGACTTTACCACGACGCAATATCAACAGTAAACGCAGAAATCTTTCGCAATTTTCGCAATCGCAGCGTGCTCGACTTTGCACTTCCAAAACGAGGCTTAAATCAAGGGACGTAATTCCGATTGTATAGACTGGAAGATATTTACGCGATAACCCATGGACACCGAAAAGCGCATAGCCGTACTGAAATGACCCGAACCGGTATTCGTTAAAACAATTACTGTAACATGGCTCCCCAAATTAGTTCGCAAACTAATTTTAAATGAATAACTTCGATCAAAACTATCGTCGCAAGTACTTTACATAGTGAACTTGTTCACGGCACCAAAACAAAAAAAAACATTAGGACATATTAGAAAATATGCAATGAACCAATCCATATAAGAAAATATGCAATGGACCAATCCATATAAGAAAATATGCAATAAGACCAATCCATATAAGAAAATATGCAATGGACCAATCCATATAAGAAAATATGCAATGGACTAATCCATTAAGGCTCCTTGACGGGAATTTCCTCGGTTTCTTTCAAAAGAACTAGTTTATGTACAAGAAAGACCTTAATCCTGGTCACAGTACCAGAAATATTATTTAATAATGTTAAGCGGTACATGATGGCTCCTCGACTGGGATTTCCTCGGTCTCGCAAATTAGAATTAACTTGTGGATTGGCCTATCTAAATAGGTTAATTGTGATGTCCGTTGTCCTTTATTACTAAGACAAGATTGACCTACAGCTACTCTGGCCTTTCGAACAAGACCATCTTCATCAGTAGTTACATTTTGAACACGACAAAGACGCCATTTGTTTCTAGCTTCATCGTCATCTTTAAGAAGAACGATATCTCCTACAGACAAGTTTCTTTTAGTCCTATTCCATTTACTTCTTACTTGCAAATTCTGAAGATATTCTGATCTCCATTTGTACCAGAACTGGTTAACTAAATATTGAGTACGACGCCAAAACTTACGCGAGTACAAATCTGGTCTCTGAAAGATTCCTGGGGAGGCAGAATTATGTCTGACTTCATTGTAAGAAGGAGATTCGGACTCAAAGGAGGATCAGACAGAGGGTCATTGATAGAACCTACTGCAAGAGGGCGACTGTTGACGATTGCAGTTGCTTCGCACATGAATGTCCTTAGACTTTCATCATCAAGTTGCGAAGCATGATTATGTAACAAATAAGCTATCACATTTCTGACTGATCTAATTTGTCTTTCCCAAACTCCCCCCATGTGGCTAGCCCCAGGGACGTTCATCTTAAAGTCTATCAAATCGCATCCACCCTTCAACAAATAACTTCTGATATGGTCCTTATCAAGTTCCATTTCTGCCTGTTTAAGTTCATTTTCCGCCCCAACAAAATTCGTTCCGCAGTCGGACCTTAACTGCCTTATTGGGCCACGGATCGCAATGAACCGACGTAAGCAGTTGATAAAGGAATCAGTGCTGAGAGAGTTGGACGTTTCAACGTGAATTGCTCGGCATGCTAAGCAAGTGAAAAGTACTCCGTATCTTTTCAACTCCTTTCGACCCTCCTTGATGTACCAAGGACCAAAAAGATCCACTGCACAGTAAGTAAAGGGAGGTGATTGCTCTGATCTGTCTGAAGGTAAATCAGCCATTTTCTGAGTTTGAGGATAGCTACGCAACCTTCTACAAGTGACGCATTTAGAGATAAAGCGAGAAACAGCTGAACTACAACCTATGATCCATATACCACTGGATCTTATCTCATTTGTCGTGATGCCACGACCCTGATGTTTAGCCTTGCCATGAAAATGATCTATGACAAGATCTACAATATGTCCCTTATTAGATAAAACCACTGGATGGCTAACAAAGTAAGATAGACCTGAATTTTGAAGTCTACCTCCAACTCGTAAAATATTATTCTCATCTAAAAATGGATCTAACTTCAACAATTTGGACTTGCCATTCAAGACCTTATGACGATCAGACACATCATTTCTATTCATTGGTGGTCCAAACATCTTGACAGATTTCAAAGTGTCAACTTCATCTTTGAAATAGTCGTATTGACATATTCTAAAGATTTCAGTTTCAGCCCTTTGTAAGTCAGTCACAGTGACTGGCTGATGGTGACGCGTATCAACATTCTTCTTTGATGTAATACGTTCACCTTTCATAGGTTTCTTTATTTTCCGGTTGCGAAGTAAATCCTTGAATCTCAAACAAAGTGCTACAGCCCTTTTTGCTCTGTGCCAATCAGAAAAATACTGCAGACGTTCAAACAGAGAAGGAAAACATATCTGTTTAGTATCTGAAGTGAAACACTGGCCTCGCTTCAGTTCGGGATCGTCTGGTTGTACAACTTTGTCAACAACCACATGATACGGCAATTCAGGTTCCCAAAGAAACTTAGGACCCTTCAACCATTTTGATTCAGCAATCAAATCTTTCGCCGTTATGCCTCTAGAGGCTATATCAGCGGGATTTTCAGAAGACATGACATGTCTCCATTGACTTAGTTTAGTTTGGTCTCTTATCTGCTGAACTCTGTTCGCAACATACACGTGAAAACGACGAGCATCGTTGAAAAGATAGCTGAGAACAACTGTACTATCTGTCCAATAAAAGTGACTCAGATTCTCAATATCAAGTTCTTGGTCAAGAAGTGATCCAACCTTTACAGACAATAATGCAGCTGAGAGTTCTAAGCGTGGGATTGTGATAGGCTTTAATGGTATAACTCTAGATTTGCCCATTAAAAATGAACAATGAACTTGGCCTTGCTCATTTACTAAACGGAGAAAGGAACATTGGCCGTATCCAGAAGAACTTGCATCAGAAAAATGATGCACTTCTGCATGCTGAATATTTCCAAAGCCATCAGGCTTCACACATCTCTCAATTTTCAACAACTGAAGATCTATCAAACTACCACACCACTTATCCCATTTGGCATGGAGCTCGTCAGGCAATGGATCATCCCATCCTGCATTATCAGCGCACATTTGCTGAAGAATTTGTTTGCCTGTCAGAACAACTGGCGCAATAAAGCCTAGGGGATCATACATAGAACACACAGTTGAGAGAATGCCACGTCTAGTGAGAGGTCTGTCTCTTAGAACTATTCTATATTGGAATGTATCTGATTCGATACACCAAAGAATTCCAAGAGTTCTTTCTATTGGTAATTTGTCTAAGGCCAGGTTTATGTCTTTAAGATCTTTGGCTCTATCTTCTACATTTAGATGCTGAATTACATCTGTAGAATTTGACACAAATTTGTGAAGTCTAAGTCCACCCTTTGCACACAAATTCTTAGACTTGTCAATTAAGTCTTTTGCTTTGTCAACATTTGGGACAGACTTTAATCCGTCGTCAACATAGAAGTTACGACGAATAAAGTCTGCTGTATCCTTATCAAATTCATCCTGATTATCTTTTGCGATCGTTTTGAAACCAAAATTGGCGCAACCAGGAGATGACTTAGCTCCAAACAAGTGAACTGACATGCGGTATTCTTTAGGTTCTTGTGAATAATCTTTGGAGTCCCACCATAAGAATCGTAAGTAATTTCTATGATCAGGATTCACCAGAAACTGGTGAAACATTTTCTCCACGTCGCAGGTAAACCCAATAGGTTCCTTGCGGAACCTACATAATACGCCTATGAGCTTATTCGTAAGGTCAGGACCTTGAAGCAGATGGGCATTGAGACTTTCTCCTTGAAAGCTTGCACTGCAATCAAAGACTACTCTGATCTTGTCTGGTTTCTGCGGGTGATATACCCCATGATGCGGAATATACCAAACCCTACCAGATTCTACATTAAGATCCGATTCTGGAACTAATTCTGCATGATTGTTTGCAAGAAGTTCTTGCATAAAATCATTATAATGCTTACAAAAGACTTCATCCTTTTCTAATCTTCTACGCAAGGAACGAAGTCTGCTCACTGCTTGAGACTTATTGTTGGGAAGTTTAGGATCATTGTCTTTAAATGGTAACGGCATAATGTAGTGGCCATTTTCAAAACTAATTCCCTCTGATAACAAGGACATGAATCTTTTATCTTGCTGGGAAAGTGCTGTGCCATCACTTCCTGAATCATTAAATTCCTGATCCATGACCTGCAAAATGTCACTTGAAACTATTTCCTTTACCTTGGTTTTAAGGGAAAATAATACTTGGGAAGTTTTGTTACCATCCTCAGTAACTTGTGGCAAATGCTCTTCCAATGCAAGGATACGATGACTTGTGCCAAAGAAATCACTATCGTTATAGTCAGGGTCTACAACGCCAACAATACTCCATCCCAGATCTGTTCGGAGCCCATATGGAGCGTCTCCATTGGATGCAATAACTTCTCTCGGAAGCAACGCACGAGAACAATTGTATCCAATTAACAAACCAATTTCGCATTCTTGCAACACAACAAGACGATTCGCAAGCCCTTCCAAATGAGGCCATTGGTTTGCAATATCCGGCGTTGGGATGTGATTTCTGTTAGCAGGCATTATATTCCTTGTGTACGCATCTGGAAGATCTAATTGGACTTGACTGTCAAGTCCACGCACAGAAAGGCCTTTAATCCTTTCACTAGAAACTATCTTGCCTTCAGCATGCATTGTTGAAAGCGATAGTTTCACTTCAGTTCCTGAAACACCAAGGGCTTTACAAGTATCTTCTAAGATAAATGTTGTATCTGATTGTGTATCCAATAGCGCATACACAAGCCTTTCGTTATCAGGATTGTCACGATGGGAAACGTAAACAGGAACAATAGTTGAACATTTATTTCCTGATTTAGCATTGTTAAGACCTGCTGTACCAGAATGAACTGGATTTACTTGTGGAGGTTGTGCTTTGTTAAACTGTTGTTTTGAAGCACCGTTATCAGAATTCTGGGAAAGTTTTGTATCCCCATGTAATGATGTAGGGTGATACTTCAAGCAAATCTTGCATTTCTTTCTGTTTTTACATCTTTTAGAGATGTGATCGCTTTGAAGGCAAGCGAAGCAGAGCCTTTTATCTCTAATATAATCCTTTCTCTCCCTTAGAGGCTTTCCTAAAAATGTAATGCATTCGTCTAAATCATGGACTTGATTGCACTATATGCAAATTTTCTGGGAATTTGTATTTTTAGGTTTTTGTTCTAAACCATCACTTGTTTCGGAAAGGAAAGATCTACTTCCAGGTACTTTCCTATCCTGCCCCTTTGACAGTGAAGATTGCTTCCTATTTTCTTCATGTGGTTTAAGAGATTGGAGAGAAGCCACAGGGTCGCATGCAATTTTAGCCTCTTTTGACAGAAAATTTACAAATTCACAAAATGGAGGAAACTGACATTTCTCTTCCCTCCAACAAGAGACAATTCTACCCCATCTTGATATGATCCAATCTGGGAGTTTCATCAATAATTTTCTGTTTTCCCTGTCATCATTAAGAACATTGAGACTACTTATGGACTGCATGGCAATTTGACATTGATGCAAGAAATCTGCAAATTTAAGTAAACCAGTGCCATCTCTGGACTGAATCTTAGGCCACCTATCTATTTTGTCTCTAAAGGCGCTAGCGATCACAAAGGGATCTCCATATCTTTTATCTAAGGTTCTCTTAGCTTCTTCATACGCTTCGTCTGAAGAAAGTAAGAAATACCCTTCAAGTGCATCCTTTACAGAAGCAGACAAGTACTTCCTTAAATAGTGTATTCTCTCAGAGTTAGGAATATTTCTTTGCTCAATGAGAATCTGAAACGCAGATTTCCAACCAGGGTAAGACATGGGATCACCATTAAATACATTGGGTTCTGGTGGGGGTAAGCGACTGAGACTCATCTGATTCGCCAATGAATTAGCTAACTCGAGAAGGCCTTGTTCAGTATTGCTGGCAACCTGAGGATAAAGAGGACCTAAGTTAGACCTCTCATTAAAATGAGCTGCTGTACTACTATTAGTGGTTACAGTGGTAGGAAGGTTTGCTACAGTTGAAGAAGGAATAACTGTATTATAAACCCATGTAGTTTGTGGATACTCAGACTTTATATTGGACGGCGCAAACTGTTGGGCTTGAGGATTAAGAGAACTAGTAAACAAAGGAACGGAAGGTTGAGCCAAATCATGTAAAACAATAGTTTGAGCTAAACTCGTTGAAGACGAGACTGACCTAGAAATGGCATTAGGGACCAATGGGGTGTTCATGTCCGGATTGTCTTCAAGCAATGCTATAGATGCACTGGGCAGGGGCTCTGCCAAGGAGATATGTTGTGACAGCTCTGGTATCAAAGGTTTTACATCATAAGACTCGGCATGTGTTTGAATATAGCTTTTAACATAATCTTTTGAGTCATACTGAGGCAAAGATATGGGAAGAATACCAGACTTATTGTCAGAATGATCTAGGACTTCTTCCAGAGCAGCTTGTTCAGCACCTGCGATTTCTAACTTCTTAAGAGTTCGTATTTTTTGCCATTCTGCTTTGTATTTCGACTCGATGTCGATATATTTCAACTTGGTTTTTAAAACCGCTCTTCTCGTAGCAGCATCTGAGATTCTTGACGTACCCGATACCCTAGAATTTTTAGAGCAACGCGACGACTTACTTGACGCGTTTGACGCTATTTCGTATTTCTGACTTTCTATTTCGCGTATACATTCGCAAATATTTTGCATTAAATGTTGATGGTCTAATTCAACCTGCTCAAGCCTATCTGTTTCTGAAATAACATCATCTTTTACAACTTGTAATTGATCTACACTACTTCTCAGATCCTCTAAAGCCTTCACTACCTTAACCCTATGTTCCCTTAACAATGTAACATCTTGACAATCTGCCATAAGTACTGATAGCTCATTTGAACTGCGTCTCCATGCAGTCAATGCAGACTTGTAATTGCTCTGGAGTAAAGAAATCTTATATGAAAGCCCTTTTTCGTTAAGTTTTCGCTCGCGCGGAGGAGCTTCAGGATTATCACGCAGCGCGTCAGGATTATCACACGACGCGTCAGTATCATCATGCGGCGCTTCAAGATTATCACGCTGCGCTTCGAGATTGACCACGGATTTGTCGCATGAACGCTCGGATTCTTCGCCACTGTCGGACATGACTATCTTAATGCAAACTGGCTAAAAATTCAATAACCTTATAAATCAAAATGGAAACTGCTCTTAACAATCACTTGATTCACAAGTGGCTGTTACAACAATTTACAGTTTGAATCAGACATTTTGAGATGAAATTTGTAAATACATTTAAATTGACAATTTGAAATGACAAATACAAATGTGAAATTAGTCCCAACGTAAAGATGTGACAGGGCTTTCCCCGCCGACACCTAACTAACTATAAGCACTAATGTACAATTATTTAACACTTTAGTCACTTTCGAACGGGCGAATGTTAGCAGAAACAATCTTCTGCGGGTCCATACATCTGTCAGATTGTCCCATTAATATGTAGCCATCAAGTCCTTGAAAGATTCTACCCATCACGTGCACAGAAAACGGTGACATCATAAGTTCCATGCTGGAGTAGTTGAATTGCTGGAATAGTCAATGAATTACCAGTATATTCAGGTTGAGTTCGATCAGTTGTACTGGATTGGTGAATCAACAATCTGTGGTGACGTCTCCAAAAACGACATAAAGTCCCGAGTCTCGTCCTATAACGACTATGACTGCGCCGGGCCACAGTGGCACACATACATTTAAGGGCGACATCGAATGTTCCACGTAGTAGTAAACAGATATTTATGACAGATATCTGTAAAATGTTTTCGAGTTCGTCCTGTCATCTACAGTGGTGGTAGAGTTTGACTGTAACTGCGTTTGAACTGATGATTATATGGCGAGAGAGAACTGAAGATAATGTTGGAGTACCGTAATTTATTTGTCATCATATCTCCATTATCCACGTCAAACTGAAAACAAATCAGAGAGCAATGTCTTAACAATAGACCTAATAATCCCATAACTACGCAGTGACGCATTTGACTCCCTCATAAGAAAGGCCTGGGAAAACATTGTGTAAAGATTTATACCATTTCATCAACCTGAAACTGTCGTATGCAACACTTTACAAATTGGAACTGTCCAAAATGTTGTCATCCGGTAATGGGTTAAATAGAGAATCTAGCCTTTAAGTTTCATATTACCAGCCTAAAGAATTACAGTAAGAATTCATGTCCGAAAATAGAACCATCCGAGTATTAGTCAACTTGTTTATAAATGGTTACGAAAAAATCGGTAAAATTCGATAGATTTTGAGTACGAAGGAAAATCAATGAGATTGACAGTTACATATTACAATGATTCACATGATTAATTACCTCTTTGACTTTACCACGACGCAATATCAACAGTAAACGCAGAAATCTTTCGCAATTTTCGCAATCGCAGCGTGCTCGACTTTGCACTTCCAAAACGAGGCTTAAATCTAGGGACGTAATTCCGATTGTATAGACTGGAAGATATTTACGCGATAACCCATGGACACCGAAAAGCGCATAGCCGTACTGAAATGACCCGAACCGGTATTCGTTAAAACAATTACTGTAACACTATCTTCGCCATAATAGCAACAGCTGTTGACCAATTATAGCAAAACATTTTACAAAATGTTGGTAACTGTAGGACTTTGCTTCAGATAATCTTTTTGTTCAATTGCAATTTCATGTCTAGAGTTATGTGCGACAAAATTTCCATTTTTGACTTTATTTTCCCTCTTTCAGCCACAAATATTGACCAATTGAAACAAAACTTGGACAAAACATTTGTGACTATAAGACCTTGCATAAGTGGAATATTTGCTTGGTCGGAGTCTTACATACATAGTTATGGGCCCTGGAATTGGACAAAATTTCCTTTTCAACCACTTTTTCTCTATAATTACCACAAATATTGATCAATTATGACGAAACTTAAACAAAATGTTGTTGACTCTAAGACTTTATATATGTGATTCTGTTTAGCTTGATCGGACGCAAACAGTCGGAGTTATGTGCCATTGAATTTATCAAAATAACAGGTCTAAACTTTCTGTTGCCTCTTATATCCACAAAATTTCATAAGTTATAAACCCTTGAATTTGACTAAATTCGCTTTTCGGTCTTGTTGTTACTATAATAGCCAACAATATTGACTAATTAAGACGAAATTTGGAAAAAATATTGGTGACCGTGGGATCTTGCTTAAGAGCGATTTTTAGTTATGTGCCTTGGTTTAGACAAAATTGCACATACGGCTTTATTTTAGCCACAAATATTGGTCAATTATATAAAACTTAACTTTAAGATCTTTCAAACAGTTGATTCTTTAGCTTAATTGGAACATCACAGCTAGAGTTATGTGCCATTAAATTTGACAAAATTGCCTTTTCGAGCCACAAATATTTACCAATTTAGACGAACTTTATAAGAAATAGGAAGCTTGCGTAAGGGCGATTGTTAGCTTGATCAAAATCAAACATTTAACATAATTTGCTCTTGAAATTTTACAAAATTGCATTTCAGAATTTTTTCAGTGTAACAGCCATGTATATTGACTAATAAAAAGAAAACTTATACATTATGTTGATGACTGTAAAAGCGTGCATCAGTGAAATTTTCATCTTAATAGCAATGTCACGTCTAGAGTAAAGTGCCATTGAATTTTTCAAAATTGCCGCTTTCAACAAAATTTTGATAAAGTGCTGGGGACCATCTGATCTTGCATATGTGCATTTTTTATTGATCGGAATCACACATCTAAAGTTAATATAGGCCTAGAATGGGAAATTGCCTTTTTTTACTTTTCTTTCACTATAATAGCTACAAATATAAACCAATCAAAACAAAACTTTACTGAATTGTTTGTGCACGTTTTGTCATTGACCCGTTTAATGTTCTGATTCATAAAGTTCAGTTTATTGAATAAGCATAATGGCCAAACGTTATATAAACAAAAAAATATTTACCCCACCCACCACTTTCTTCCTCTGTGATTTGGTCATGCGCATTTTAAATGTCATGAGATTTAGTTTTTCATCAAGGTCTAGCCTTTGTCTTACATTTTGTGGGACCTAGATTATTATTTGTGTAATATCTTGAGCTCTACGTGGATTTTTTTTCGTCTGATAGAATAAAACGCCACGATTTCCCCACCCACCAATCTTTTTCTCTCTATTGCAGTCTTAGTACAATCCACAATGTCACGATTTTTTTGTTTTCTATACTGTCCGGCCTTTGGCTAATATTCTGTGACAATTCAATAATTTCAAATGCAATATCTCGAGCTCTAACTCGAATTAGAGCTTTTTGAGCTTTGCTTATAGAGCAACCTCTAAATATGAAAATTGCCGAAAAACAATTATGACAATCGGTGTATACTATTCCTGTAAATGTACTTGTAAAATTTTATAAAGGTATGATGCTTATTACAAAAGTTATGCCCATTTGTAAAATTACGGGTTCGAAATTGTGTAAATTTAAGTCACCATTTTTCCTATTATTTTTTATTTTACAGCTGTCCATCAAAGTTAAATGATAAGAGCAATGTCTTAAGATCATGAAAACGTATGATGGAAACCTCTTTCACTTACATCAAGCAGAACCTAAAAAATGGACATAACGCACCATACTATAACTTAGTAATCGCTCAATCAATCGCTTTGATTTTTCATATTTTAGTAGACGACCTATTTCCCATCAATTTAAGTCAAAAACAAATTTAATTTTACGTGTCATTAACCTCGTCCAACGCGCACGTGCGTTTAACGATTTTGAAGTGCATGCACATGCATCTTAAAACCCTGAATAATTCACCATATCTTTATTCTATGTTGATCGGGAGTAATACAAAACATAATTTCGACAAGTTTTACTAACGATTTTTTATTTAAAAACGTAACAAAGACAGGTCTAACACGCCACATTGTCGATATGTTGGATGAGATTGAGTTTTACACGAGTAAAACAGTTTGTCAGTAAATGAAATCATTGCCTACATTTACAAAGAGCAATATTAAAACAAACTACGAAGAAATCATTTGCTTTACACTATAACTTCACAAAAGTGACGTCATCACTATAAAAACTAGTAGCTTGTATGTCCGCCGTTTGCACGGCATCTGGAGCGCATAGAATTAATGTAATAGACAATGAAATCATGAGGGATAGCATTCTAAGTTTGCACTATTAAAGCGTTTTCCAACTCCTTAAGTGTTTGAATCTGGCGTACTTAATTCCTCATCCGATGTCCTAGGTCACTCATCCCAAAGGTGCTCAAATGGATTCAGATCCGGACAATTCGAGCACCACGGAAGTACTCTGCTGCCGCTACACGTGCGGTGCTTACTAGGAATCGTATTAGAGTACTTCCGTGGTACTCGAAGTCCCGAATCTGAATCATGTTGGTCACCTTTGGGATGAGTTAGGACGTCGGATAAGAAATTAAGCACGCCAGTCTTGTAACACTTCAGGAGTTGGAAATTGCTTTAGTGCAAGCTTGGGATGTTATCCCCAAACCTTCATTGTCAATCAAATTAATTCTATGCGCTCCAGATGCCGTGTAGTAATAAGAGCAAACGGCGGACATACAAGTTACTAGTTTTATAGTAATTTCGTCACTTTTGTTACGTTATAGTGTAAAGCAAATGATTTCTTCGTAGTATGCTTTCATATCGCTTTTTGTGAATGTAGGCAATCATTTTTATTAAGTGGCAAACTGTTTTACACGAGTTAAATTCGATCTATTCTAACGTATCGACCGTGTAACGTTTGAGACCTGTCTTTGTTACTTGTCGAAATTATTATTTTATTACACCCAATTAACATTGACTAAAGGCATGGTGAATTTTTCAAGTTTTTGTCAAGATGCATGAGCATGCACTTCAAAATCGTTAAACGCACGTGCACGTTATACGAGGTAAATGACACGTAAAATTTTATTTGATTTTGACTAAAACTGATGTGAAATAGGTCATCTACTAAAATATGATCAAAGCGCTGAAAGCGCTGAAGACCTTGAAGAATTTGAACACATGCAAATCATTTATATAGACTAAGAAAAGACATGGACAGAGCACTGAACCCTGAGGGACGCCTAAGAGAACGTGTAGAGTAGTTGATGAGTGATCATCAATACCTACTCTTTGAGAACGATCCTTTTAGAAGGATTATATCCATCTTGAGATCAGTGGAAGGACGCCCAGCTTATTCAATTTGGATTTTTAATTGCTGTGATCAACCTTCTTCTTCTTCCGGTTTAGGTCAGGGTTCTTCATAGAATGTATATCTGACCTACGATGGGATGAGACAATCACCACTTCCATTGGTTATGTACAGCTAAAAGTATATACGGTACAGTAAAAACTATGTACACCCAACAACCGATTACTTGCTACTGGGTAGGGCCGCAGCATGCTGTGGTAGGGCGACCCTGCGCCCCTGAGCGTAGTAGCATCTGAGACGGCTATAGGAAGGTGGTTCCAAATCAAATGCCTTACTAAAATCCATTTCAAGTATATATCCGCTTGTTGACCATTTTCAAGATTGTCGTATGCTTCTTGGGTAAGGCTAATCGATTGAGATTCACAGGTATGTTTTGCTCTGAAGCCAGGCTGGTACTGGCTAAGTAGATTGTTCTTATCAAAGTGGCCCATGATGTTTGTTATCAGGATGCGCGCCATAATTGTTGATGCTATGCAGATTAAAGAGATTGGCCTAAAGTTGCTGGCTTTATACTTTGGACAGCTTTTTATAGACGGGTGCTACTGTTTTACTTCTCTAATCTTTGGGGACAATACCTGTTTCTAGAGAAAGACTGGAGATGGCCTTGACAATAGATCAACGGTATATCTTGTAATATTTCTTTACACCTCTGGTAAAATATGTTTTTGAAAAACAATGCGGTATAATTAGAAGATGTACGTTCTGCTCTGTATTTCTTTTTTGCTATATTGAGCACAATTTCCAAATTTATTAATGCCCATTATGTCGTCTGCATTAGCTTTGAAATTTGACAAGTCAAAAGTTTTTACATTTTGGAATGGGTGAGATAATGGTAAATTTCATATTTCATATCTTGTTCAAACAATCAAGATGAAGTAATGGATTGGATAACGATTTATTAAATGAAGTTAAATCATTGCCGACAAATCGTGATGTTATTTCTATATATCTTCACAATATATCATTTAGAACCTTATTAAATCATGAACCTGCCTATTAAAACATAACTATCTAACACATACAAATACATAGATATATTAATAACAAAGTTTTAAGACAGATTAAAGAATAACAAATCGTTACTATTACCTACGGTTTTGGAAAACCGAATATTTCAAGTGTGTATCGGTAATCACTGACGCGTTCCGTGTGTTCCGGTAATTACTATGCGTTCCATGGTGTTCCGGTATTTCTATGGACCCAATAGTTCTTTTGCGGGGGAAAAAACGAACATTTACGGAAAATTTTACAATGACCGAGTTTCTTTAAATATTAACAAGGTGTCAAACTGTCACAAGATACGCCCGTAACACTGCTTTATGTCGACAGGGGGAGCAGGTTGGTAAAATTTTCATGGTCCTAGCTATTATACTTTTCGAGATATGCCCTGGACAAAAATGAAGTATGAAAAACAACAAAGGGCAATAACTCAAAAATTAGGCCAGGTAGAATTATGGCTCTTTTGAACTGCACTCCCCTTTGATAAGATCTATACACCCATGAAGTTTCATGATCCTAGCTATTATACTTTTAGAGATATACTCCGGACAAGATTCAAGAATGAAAAACAACAAATGGCAATAACTCAAAGAATAGGCCAGGTAGAGTTATGGTTCTTGTGCACTGCACTCCCCTTTGTTGAGATCTATACACCCATGAAGTTTCATGATCCTAGCTATTATACTTTTAGAGATATACTCCGGACAAGATTCAAGTATGAAAAACAACAAAGGGCAATGACTCAAAGAATAGGCCAGGTAGAGTTATGGTTTTTGTGCACTGCACCCCCCCCCTTGTTGAGATCTATACACCCATGAAGTTTCATGATCCTAGCTATTATACCTTTAGAGATATACTCCGGACAAGATTCAAGTATGAAAAACAATAAAGGGCAATAACTCAAAAAATAAGCCAGGTAGAGTTATGGTTCTTGTGCACTACACACCCCCATGATGAGATCTAACACCCATGAAGTTTCATGATCCCAGCTATTATACTTTTAGAGATATACTCCGGACAAGATTCAAGTATGAAAAACAACAAAGGACAATCACTCAAAGAATATGCCAGGTAGAGTTATGGTTCTTGTGCACTGCATACCCCCATGATGAGATCTATACACCCATGAAGTTTCATGATCCAAGCTATAATAGGTTTAGAGATATACTCCGGACAAGATTCAAGTATGAAAAACAACAAAGGGCAATAACTCAAAGAATATGCCAGGTAGAGTTATGGTTCTTGTGCACTACACTTCCCCTTGTTGAGATCTATACACCCATGAAGTTTAATGATCCTAGCTATTATACTTTTAGAGATATACTCCGGACAAGTATGAAAAACAACAAAGGGCAATAACTCAAAAAATAAGCCAGGTAGAGTTATGGTTCTTGTACACTGCACTCCGTAATGATGAGAATAATATAACTGCCAAGTTTCAAGTCAATCGGACTTTAGGTGACAGAGTTATGCTCCGGACAAAGAAGTGGACGCCGCCGGACGCCCGGACGCCGGACGTCACGGGTGATCCCATAATACGTCCCGTCTTCGACGGGCGTATAATTAGCATAGTAAGAGATTACAATATGCCGCAATACGTTGAGTGTTTTAAAAATGCATTTGGTTGAATGACAAATTGCCATACCCATAAGCATTACAAAGCAAAACCCCAGTGCTTAGAGCTATACATTTCCGTAATTGATTTTACGGGGAGATTCATCGTCTTCAGTCGATCTACGCGTATTAATATACAAGCGCGGAATCAGGGACTTTTCCCAGGGGGGGGGGGGGGTCAACCCATGCGCAGATCGAGACGGGGATAAAAAAATCATGAAAATCATTTCATCGCCGCTTGTTTATATTTACTTCTTTTGTAATGTACATGGGTCGAAATTTACAAAATCTGCATAAAGTAGTATAGATCTAATCCAGTTCCGATCTACTTTTCATCGCGCAAGAACACTATCTATCTGCGTTCAACGTTTTCACAAGATAAGGCCGACTAGTGATTCTGCACGCCCTGAGAAAAATGGCATGCTAAATTTGGCCTTCTTCAAGGCCAAAAAATCAAGGCGATTGAGTGATTACTCAATTCTACAAAAATCAAAAGTGAGGAGTTAGCTGTGCGGTTCAGTATATTTAGGCTGTAGCAAACTTTCCCAAATTTCCATCACTACGGATGACACTCGAAGATGCGCGAAGTGTTTTGTAGTTAATCATTGGTTGTAATTCTTAGTAAACCCTATGTTGATGGTACTAGTATCTGATATATGACTGTGTTTATTCCTTATATCTCTTTTAGACGTAGACGACTGTGCTAATAACCCATGTGTCGCTGGTACTTGTGTTGACCTACAGGGTGGATTTCTGTGTCAGTGTGACGTGGGGTATACAGGACCACTCTGTCAAACAAGTGAGCCAATTATCATTTTCTTTTCAGTTTCTAGGAATTTAAAATTTTGACTTGCAGCATAGACAAAGATCAAATTGCACAAACTTGCAGACTGATTGTAATCTTATCTACCTACTTTTCTGTTAAATGCGTTCATAAAACTTTTTTTTATAGATTTGCTGAATACGAAATTATTGAACATATGCTTTTAAAATTTCTCTTGTTGTACCAATGTATTCTGGATAGAACGTGACGCATCAAGATGAAATGAGTATTCCGGGGAGTGTGAAACGTATCGATCATAGTCAGGCTGTGCGAACTGTGCACACTGTCTAGTATCCAAACATTTCACTCTTAAGTAAGTTTCTTCAGATTGTTATCCCCCTTTTCACTGTCCACATTTCACAATCCTTGGATTTTTTCGGATAAATTGGTTCTGTTATCATTACTCACCTCATTGTGTATCCTTGTAATTTCGCTATAGATAGCTTGAAATATGAACGAAGAAACGAATTAATCAAGCATGATATAATCAATTGCCACATCAACTACAGGAAAGGAAACATGAACAGAGTTTTTACCTTTATTCTTTAATCCTTTTTGTCCTTTGTCTTAGATTGCTAATCATAGGATCTTTACAGATTCAGTGCTGACCTTGAAGTCGAATAACCTGCACCGTGATATATTCAAATCACTCGAATCGATGTAGGCTACCTTTCAAGCCTTGTCAAAGTAACTGATAGACTTATCACAGACTGTGACTATGATTCGTGCCATAATCATCCTCTTTTTCTTAAAGACGCTATTCAACTGTTTCTTGCGCCGTTGAGCAGTATATGCGTCTCTTTAAATGCAGACAAAGATGACGTTATCGCCGATGATTTGTTACTATTTATAGTAACTCAATTTCAAAACAGGACAACACTAATTTGTAGTGCGGACTTTTTATTAAATCAATTTATATCGAACGTTACTAAGTTTAGACTATTTAGACTGGTACACGTTGATTAATGTGTTGCCATAATGGTAGGTCTAGCGTTAGAAATGAGTTGATGAAGTAGGTAAGTATGCAGTTTTTGTCCTTTTTCGTCCCCATTCTGTCTACAATTTGTTCATTTGAGTGAAAATGACCGCTGTCACAAGCAATTTCTTCATTTCCCACAATCCATATTTCACAACCAAAACGACAAAGAGAAGGTACTTATTTCATTTAAGATAATTATCGTATGTATCATCTTTGAATTTTGGCCAGTGTTACATTTTGCCGACTGTTACAGGGTTATCCCGTTCCCAAAACGCAACCTGGTTTTGACATCCTTAAAGGAAGTGGTTTGCGAAAACACTGAGACAAATGAAGAAGATGCTGACAATTAGCATCTTCTTCTTTTTCCTCAAAACGTCAATTGTCATTTCATGCACATACATTCTGTCGTCTGTTGCAGCTTTCAAATTTCTATTTTGCCGCCTGTTAAAGGATTAGTCTGATTTTTATTTTAGATATTGATGAATGTATGTCTAACCCCTGTGTTAATGGTACATGTGTGGATTTGATTGGGAAATACTATTGCCAGTGTGAACAGGGATATTCAGGCTCTCGCTGTGAATACGGTAAGTGCGTGTAAAACATAAACGGCTATAATAAGGTATTCGGAAGCAAAGTGTCTCACTAGGTTAACCCACCCTTCTAGCTTTCTTGGCATAAGATAAGATTCAAATATCAAAAGTTCATTACTTATATAATCAAAGCTGAATATATACTTGTTTTAAAATATCGATATAAAATTGATCTGAATTTTTTAATCAGATATTTGGCTGCATTTTTATTTGTGTAGTGTCCGTAACCCTTTACAGTGCAATAAAAAGTCCTGACTTTATGTTGACATGAAACAGATTATTTCATTTTGGCTACCATATTGAGAGCTGTAAAATTCTACACTTTTGAAGTTTTGTTGTAAATGGATCCTTTGAAAATCACCATTGTAACAATTTGTTACGGACACTACATATTCAAGGTAGGGTCTTTAAATGTCCCATTTTCTGAGACACAACTCTACAAAATATGGGTACAATAGATTACCAAAATTGAACTTAGGAACTATTTCATCAAATCGAAATAAAGTTGTTTTGAAACAATCAATTATAATTCATCGCGTGTACCTTGTATTCTAAAATTATTTTGATGAGACAATATAACGCCCCAAAGGAACCTTATCCGAACTCCAAAATCCAAATTTTGACAAACTTGTCATACCCAGCACAGGTCAACCAGATCCATTACGTGAAAAATGAACATGTAGTAAGATAGGGAAACATTCATACTTAAGATAATTAGATACAGGTGAAAATTGTCGGCCCTAATCTGGCTGCAAGTATTGCGCAGACAGACTAGGGTCGATATTTTTCACACTTGTTATAAGGTCACTTTGGTGGGTGATGGGTCACATATCTGAATATTTGGGGGAATCTACAACAAAAACAACTTGTTGGTGATGGCGTGATCAAAGATTAAATCTTTTATTCCTTTCGCCGACTTAAATGTTAAAAAAAATAACAAAACTATATCAAAGTCTTTTTCGCAAAAATCCCTCTTGATTATACGAATAACACAGTATTTCTACATGAAATGACCAGTGTTTTATATATTTCCTAACTTTTACATTTAATAATTTCGTGTTGCTTCTTATAAAATTAGATTAATTTCAAGCTATGATAATAACTTCTTATTTTTTAGCGAGCCGGGACTTTATGTCCGAGGAGCTAATGTCACAGCCCTAGTGTCGGCGTCGGCGTCAGCGTCGGCGTCGGCGTCGGCGTCGCGTCCCGTCCCGTTCCGTCCCGTCGCGTCTTCACTTGAAAACCTTTAACCTAGTATATATCTCTGACACTATTAGAGATACAGCCTTGATATTTCATACATGGATACATCTCGACAAGACCTTTCATTTGTTACCATGACCTTTGACCTAGTGACCTTGGAGTTTGACCTACCTTGAAAAACTTTAATCTGGCCTATATCTCATGCACTATTATTGATAGAGCCTTGATATTTCACACATGGATACCTCCTGCCAAGACCTTGCATTTGGGACCATGACCTTTGACCTTGTGACCTTGACCATGGAGTTTGACCTACTTTTAAGAAATTAGCTGTTTTTGTGACAAGCTCCCGTATAGGCGAGCTACGTTGTCCGCGGACAACTCTTGTTTATCAAACCGAATGAACAACCCGACATAATACAATATTCTACAATGCGAAATAACATACAGATAACAGAAACCGAATGTCCTATACATTGAGAAAACTGATGCTGTTTACTGCGGAAATGTAATTGCGAAATATGTTTGAAAAATAGCTATTTTCAAAATCCGCGATCGATTTATTGATGCAGCTATACACTAAGACAAAACATTATTGATACTCCAATTCAACCAAAGGTTTTCATGATTTTAGTCAAATATGTGAAACAATAATCCAGACGTAAAACTGAATATTATTTATTCATTTATCCTCATGGTTTTTGGAATGCCTGATTGAATGACGCCGATCGATTTTAAATCAAGGATAGCAAAGACGTGTTCATCTAGCGTAACGTTGTCCGTATATTTGACATATTTTGACGTTACGTAAACTGATACGCGTTCTTTAGGGCGATATTTCTTGAGATGTCTTGTATTTTCTTAATATCATTTAGGATAAGGCGTTCTATAGAGATTTGAAAAGATTTGTAAGACGCTCATTGGAATGCGCCATTACCCTTTACTTCGTGCAGAACACCTCATTTAACTCTGTAGAAACAATATCAGAGAGAATTGGCCGAGTTGTTCCGAATGCTCCAAAGTACCACGGTAATGCTCCATGCTTTATACAAATGACATTATCATAACGTCATTCGTATGTAGTACGGAGCATTTGAAACACCTCTGTCAGAATCTAGTTCTCAACAAGAGCTGTCCGAAGACAGCGCGCTCGACTTTCTAAGTTGTTTAGTATAAAGGGGGCATAACTCCGAATATAGTAGAGCCAGTGTGATGGTGAATAAGTATTCCAAGTTTGGGTTGAATCCCTTTGATAGTATGGAAGTTATTGATGTTTGAAAAAACTTTAACTTTTGTTGCAACGCCGACGCCAACGCCGACGCCCGGGTGACAGTATAAGCTCTCATTTTCTTCGAAAAGGCAAGCTAAAACGCTCTAAAGAACGCGCATCTAGTCGCAATACCGTGCCCTACGTCCCTGCAGATATTGACGTTTGTGACCCGAACCCGTGTAACAATCAGAACTGCTCTGAGGAATCTGGCCCCTTGACGACTTCTCTTAAATATCTATATCTATACAATGTCAACGGATATGTGTGTACATGCGACCAAGGTTACACAGGACGAAATTGTGAATCTAGTGAGTTTTTTGCATTTTTTGGTCAATTAAACGGAGGAAACTTGAAGCAAAACGAGAAAGTCGTCGCTTTAAACAAAAACCTTGCAGAAATATTGATAGTGACGTCTGCAAAACCTCTGAATTTGGACATGTCTATAATATAACCGTCTGTTAATGGATCAAATCCACCATTTTGTCTACAGATATTGACGAATGTGATCCAGATCCTTGTAACAATCAAACCTGCTCTAATGGAGTCAACGGATATGTTTGTACGTGCGACCAGGGGTACACTGGACGAAACTGTGAAACAAGTAAGTATTTAGCATTTTTGTACAAAAAATATCGAAGCAACAGTGAAAAAGTCATAGTACAAGATATTTGATTGGTTACTGTATAAATTACAATTACCAATTAATTAGAGAAGTCCTCGTCTTGTCAGGTATTAATTGATAACAATGAATTTGAAGATCTGGGACCCGTATTATCAAGGATCTATAAAAAAACAGATTGTGCAGATCAGATTAAATTTTGTTTTACAAGTAATTACGTAATAACATGTAATCGGACGATCGTTTATAATACGGGCCGCTGGTTTTAATCTGATTAATATACATTATTTAAAACAACGTTTTCTACTGTTATACAATCGCATAACCATGGCATTTTATGACAAAAGTTTTAAAGAATTGTGCTTAATTATTCTGAGTCCAAATCTGATGAAAGGACCCTTACAACATGTTCGAAAATCAAGTTTCCAGATCAGCATATGATCAACTACTGTGTTAAAAGGATCCATATTGCTAACCTACAGCTGCTTCGGCTAATGAAGAAGCTATAAGAGAGAACTAGACACCTTGATCAGACTGTGTGTATGCACAGACTACAATGTAATCGGGATCCGTGTTGTTCCCAGATGGCATAAAGCCCCCTTTTCAAGATTGTGGCTCATTTCTATTTTAGGAACGGGACCATGTAGTTCGAATCCCTGTATACACGGTTCTTGTATGGACGCTGGCAACTCCTTCACGTGCAACTGCTCAGCAGGATATAAAGGCTCAATGTGTGATCAATGTAAGTAATTCAAATCTTTTCCAAACAATATAATCCATATTTTCTTTTTTCTTCACCGCATTAAAGGGGGACCAGCTAGGCTGTAGAAAATGCAAATGGCAAAATAATTACAAACCAGAAATAACGTATGAAATTACCAACCTGAAATGGAAGATCATTTATGTCCATTGTTAGCACTCATCAAGCTTTATTAAGTATTAAAATCCAAGTCTATTAATAACGTGTGGGTCCATTTCATATTGTCCTTGTTTTTGTTTTGTAACGGCTACATAATATGACCAACCTTCAAAAATCAATTACGTCAGAGGAACGTCATCTGTGCTCAGCGAGATTCAACACACCGTACAACCGACTGCGTCGACAGTTTGCGAAGACAGATTCGGCATCTGATGCCATGTGCATGGTAGGTCAAATGGATTTACTTTTATAAATAAACGAAAGGATCTTGGGTATTCTATAGTTTATAAATACGCGTATAAATGTTCAGTGCTTTTACAAAATAAACCTTTGCACGTATCCCTTGCAAATAAGGTCACATTCATCGAAACAGCCGGTTGTACGGTGTGTTAATACCGCGGAGGTATGTCTCGCTGACCTTGACCTTGTCTCGTTTTGAAATAAAAATAGAATGTGTATACACACTTGTAAAGGAATGACCTATAGCAAAGGAAAGATGGTTATTCGCCGTGATTGAGGTTTTTATGCATTGCAAATTGTTTTTACATGCACAAATATGAGTTCCCGAACAGTTTGGAAGCTTAAAAAGCTTGCATAGGCCCCTTTAACTTCACAGGCTTGTTCAACAGAGGACGTCATAACAATCTTTTGTTTTGAAAAAATTAAGAACAATAGTATGCCTAATCATAATCATGTATAACCAATTTCTAAGACCGTTGCCACTGAAAAAATACTTACCAATTTGTCACTTTGCTTTCATACAAATGGTACTTTCCTGAAACTCTATTTACATGCAAGTGCTGTTATAACTTCTTCCGTATTTATTTTGAACAAAATGATATACATATACACAAAACAAGAAGAGGAAAAGAAATACAAACGTCCTTCATACTACTTAATTCATCTTTTCTGAAACAGGTTCTCGTGTCGATTGCTTAGCCGTAAAATTGTTGTTGTTTTGTGTAGTTTCCTCTCGTGACCTTGATCATGGTAGCAAGACGTTTACGGTATCTATTCCAGGGAAACGTGCATGTGTAGAACTCCCAAGGTGTTTGCAGTATATAAACGTACAAAGTGGCAGTTTCTAGAATTACACGACAAGATTAACATTTAAGAGGGAGTGAAGTTGTTGTATTTTTAAAAATTCGAAATCCAAAACCTATGTTGTAGGCACTCATTTGAATCGTCTCGTTGAGACGATTCAAATGAGTATCCACAACAAAGGGTTTGGTGAATATTTAATGATATATTGCATTTTAAAAACTATCTCTCCCTCTTATCTTTAGCTTTGGATGGCCATGATATTTTTCATCCGTCTATATTTTAGTTCCACGTGACTGTCTAGAACTACAGACATTAGGTGTGAACATTAGCGGCGTGTACAATATAACCATACAAGCTATCAGTGAGACCATCGAAGTCTATTGTGACATGGAGACAGATGGCGGCGGTTGGACGGTATGTACCCTTAACCTTTCGTAAATAGCAAATTGCACATTTTAAACAAATTTGTTGCGGACGATAATTTCATGTGAAAGAAATTACACATTTTTTGTTATTCTGTGCGGAAACCATTGAGGAAAATAAAGAAATTTCTTGTCAAGAGCGATTTCTGCATCTTACACTTTGTTTTCCAAAGCCTTTATCTTATGGGGCGTCAAGAGGCGTCATTGTTTGAAAATGAATCTTAACCGATCCAAATCCAAACACCAAAACGCAAGACAAGGAAGATGTTGGTATTATTTAATGGTATTTCAGTGATGAGGAAAAAGTCCCTAGCGGATCAATAGGGAGTTCAGGAGGTTCAAGCGAATCCTCCATCCTTTGATCCTGATTTATTCATTATTTACTAATTAGGAAGACGTTTTTGTTGAAATTGACCCAGGTCAAATCCCCATTAAAGAAAGTTGAACCCTCTTTGAAGAAACGCTTTATCCGCCTTGAATGTCCTGGTATGGTCCAGCAACATTTACCCGGGACATCTGCATATGTGATGACCCCACTTCGGCAATGTTTTATTGAGATGCTCAACTAACAGTTTTTGCACGCGTTAATAAATTGTCCTGGGTTAATTTTGCCGGAGTATAAATTGTTGTTATCGTCATCGGGTGTCGAACCTTTTATAAAATCAAGTGCCTCTTCTAGGAACATCAAAAACAAATTGGAAGATTTGAAATTATTTAACTGTAAATGTTCCATGAAGAGGCTAAAACGCAACCTGACACTCCATACATAATACTGTCAAATATGATCTTCATCTGTAAATATAGGGGCCCCATAGGTTTTATTATTTACAGAAAACATCAAATTACACATATACCTCATTTTGAAAGCTGTAAATTATATTATGTTATTGAAGTCGTAATTTTGCAGCGATCCATATAATGCCTGATTGACCGAATAGGCCTACACGTTTGCCGTACAATATGGTATCGTAGTGGAGCTTTATCACTGGATGTATAAATTGTACAAGGACATGGAGTAACGAACAGTTCCGCGACTGTTCATTACTAGATTTTGGCCGACTTCGATTGGCGATAGTTCGGGCTATAGTATGGCGGTTCCGTCTATTTTATTCAACATAGTTCTTTGTTTATCTCAACACTGTTTGTTTTCTATATATGTTTTCATTCGGGCTAAATACGTCGATATCTTGAACACAGTTCGTCATGTTGGCGATTGAAAACATGGGATATCTCAAACGTGTAAGTGCAGGGGTTTGTCAAAATGAAACATCGATGGAAAACAACTCAAAATATTCTTACTGCGTAAAATTGTTTTGGGCTAATTTGATTTCCGACCTGATCGATAGGATACATTTTGGTCAATCACTTTGGTGCCGTACCACCATTTCGTCTTTTTAGTACTGGTATAACAATTCCAGAATACTTTTGTATTAGATGCATCAACCGTTGATCTACAGGATCTGGGCGACTGGTCGAATATCCGTTGATCTCATCATATACTGATATTCGTCGCGCAATTGTAAATCGTTTGAAATTAGTATTTTCTGGCAGATCGGAAAGGTAACGACTGTTATTTACAGGTATTTCAATACCGTTTTAACGGATCCGTGGATTTTTACCGGAATTTCTCCGAGTACGAAAATGGTTTTGGTGATTTGGATGGAGAATTCTGGCTTGGTAAGTAATCTACAATGGTCATTCAAAATGTCGACATCGATTAAGGTGATTCGATACCCCAGGCGCGAAAAGTGCACTTTTTTTCTTGGAATTGCATGACATCGTGGGGTGTGCTTCAGCACATACGCTTTCATGCAGTTTTTTTTCGGTCATGTGATTGTGGGGAGCGAAGTTGCTCGATTTGAGGCATTCCTGTCCAATGTCTGATATATTAAAATAAAACTGAACTGTAATCCACAACATTCTTTTTTAAATTTTAGCACAAAAGTATAATTATTTCTGGTAAATGGTTCAATATTGTGGCTTGAATTTTTCAGAGTCATCATAAATAATTGCCTTTTCAGATAAGAATAAAAGTAAACTTTATAAAAGATAAATGTGATATTTCACTTTAATTACAAAATGTTGAATATGAATACTCAGCGATTAAACACCGGGTTACCACAACAGGATCTACTCATGTGTCCGTTGTTCAGTCTTCTTGAATGCCCATTTACTTCACACAATGCTTATGATGTACAAGCGTACAAGTATGTATAGTTTGTATACTAACTTTCAAATTTGTAAAAGGTATATTGTGTAGACCTATACTTAGTACATTTAAAAACGCAGAGTTTTCAAAGCCTTAAATCAAGATATTATAAGATTTTATAAGAAATAAAAATATTTGTTATAAATTTCCTACAAGTTTTTGAACGTGAATAGAAAAGATTGGAGCCAGAAATTCCAAAACGTTTGCCAGCGCAATAGCCAATGCGTTAAACACGTTGACGCTGCGCAAATTTGATGCACGTAAAACTCGAGTTAAATTTCAACATGTTTGTAAAGTTTGTCTATATGGACACTATAAAAACAACTTTCATCGAAAGATTCTCAATTCTATCAGTATGCGTCGTCATCTTGAAAATGTGAGGAATCAAGCTTTTGGAACGCATTTGCTTGTTTTTGTCAAACTCGGACATTTCACGGCACGTAGGATGCTGTAACTCATTTATATCACGATTAGTGATACGACGGCTTGACCACATACTGTGGTTACACACTACTAGCCTGACATGTGCCCCGTAGAACATGTTTGGAATGGCCAGAAGAGACGCGTGTATTCACGTACCCCACCACACAAAACGTTGCAACAACTTCGTATTCCTACTTTTAATAAAGAGCGGAACAAAATGCCACATGATGTTGTATTGCGAAAAAAGTCCTTTCTATGCGACGGCAATGTCAGGCTTTAATTCAAGCTTTGGGTGGGCACACTCGTTATTAATTGATTTGACTCATCTCAATTAAAAATAATCAAATTTCATTCCGACAAATATTTAGAACATTTTCTAACCTTTGAGTTTATGGAATTAGATCAACCAACGAAAATAAATCCACATTACGAAGCATGAGCTTGTCTTTTCCATCCTATAAGCGAACGAAGTATCTCTGCGGAATTAAATGTACTCAGTATATAATAGGACTACAAACACTGAGAAACATGTTTATTTCATATTAGATTCACAATTAAACGAGAATGTTTTTTTCAGTTGTTTTGATAACCCAAAAGAACTGTACTTTTGCTCGAGCATATAATGGTATATAAAATCAAGTTAGCTACTGGAGAGTCAGTTTGTACATGCAAAAGGGATAATGAATAGTTTCATGTGCACACGTGGTTATGAACAGTTTCATGTAAATGGAAATGTCTCAGATTTATGTGAATGTCTATGCATATCAAATGTTGTTGAAAAGAATAGACGTGCAGTTAAAATTCAACATAATTTATTACAGTTAGAGAGATCAAATATATTATACAACTTCAATATGTAAAACCAGATTAGAATGACGCTTATTTTTTCAATGAGCGTCTGCTAAAGCATTTATCGTTTACAAAACGTTGGTATAGTATACTACTCAAAATTTGCTAAGGATCACTTTTTGAAACATCAATGTTTCTTACACAATTTCAAATATCAATCTGTAACTTAGTATGTTTGATAGATAAAGTATTTATGAGTAAGATTTTGTACATTTCAATGGTGATTTGTTTTAGATAAAATAGTGACGAGGCATGCAAAAGGCGTACCAATAAAAATTAATGTTTCCATAGATAGGGAGAAATTTCCGATTTTTGTCTGCATCACGAATTATCCGCTATTTCTCTGCTAAAGCTATATAAAGCCTACGATTGACAATTCTTCTACCATTTAAAATGACATAAACGGTTTTATTTGCGTTTTCTTGTGTCTACAAGGCAGATTCCGGGACATCATTAACCATCTTGTCCCAAATTTGCAAAGTGTATCCTGCATTGGCACAGATGATTAAAACATCGACATATGGATCGTTTAACGCATAAATAACACGATCCGTGGCTAAATATTGAGCTGGAGTGCCACATCCTGTAGTATCGGTCACATGAATGACGTCATTGACGTACCATTACCTTTTAAATCAGCGTTTTTGTCGATAAAAAGCGATCGATTCATTTACAAATTATGCTAAATCCATTCTTCAGTATCTACAATCTCATTCTAGATATTGATCATAAACCAAAGTCTAGTTATCATGAGGATGTGGGTCAGTCTTTCTCCATAGTCAAATACAGCTAACGACTCAAAGTTACTCACGTCTAATAAAGATATTCTCAGCAATTTTCTTTACATGCGTTGGGTTCACAAGTCTTCTCAGAAGCCTTCAATGAATTTCCACATGTCTTTCTGCAATTTCAGTACATGTGGGCAAACATAAATTGTGGTCAGATTTACTGACTTTATTCAGTTTCATCAAATGGTCGTTCATTAGCTGCTGCCAAAAGACCATGTGTCTAGAAATACAAATATGGTGTTTTTACCTTTCAGTGGGTTCATTCAGTATGTTTTCAGTCTACCTCTACCAAAACATTACCCACAGAAGAAGTTATCATGATAACTATGGTTTTCAAACAGACTGTGTCTGGGCTTATCACCAATCAAATGGCTTTAATTTACCAATATACCATTATTTAAGACTCAGAACACACGTGAAGTATCAGATATGAACCAATAATCAAAATTTAAACTCAACATTATGTAACATGGAACATTTATGGGCTCTAAGACGTGCTTAAAAGTGCATTTTTCTCTGTGCCCGCGAGAGCATTTGCTAATGCACAGGAAGTCTTAGAGAGCATGAAAAGGCTGAAGGACACTACAGTAATGCTCAAAAGTGTTGTAGAAGCACACTCATTAGAAAATTTCGAATCTTTGAAAAAGTTGCAAGTTTTGGCCTATCTACGAAAATCTTCAATTTTAGGGGTACCCCTTTTCTATGCCACACAACTATCGATATAAGAATTGAAACAGAACAATCATCGCTGATTATTATTCAGAAATCATAACTCTAACATTCAAACCATTTTGCTGATTGGTTGGGATATTTGTACAAAAATTATCACCATTGAAACAAGTGATCCTTAGCAAATTTTGAGTAGTATATATAATTTTTCGTAGGAATCATTTTCGTCTTTATATTCGTCAGAAAAATACACCAAAGTATGGCGAGTACCTTATTACACATTCAATTTGGGTTGATCAACTTGAATAATATCGACAGGTCGTCTCAAACTGACCAGGCTGGTGAATTGCTGGTGGAACAGATGGGTTTCTCAAACTTTTCAACTAAAATGATTGCTAGTACTTTCTCTACTTCGTAAAACATTTTAAGATGATTGGATTTTCAACCAGACCAAAGCCTACATTCTGTCGAATCATTTCGGCGTCGAGCATGATACTTGAATCACCAATTAGTCTTGTCTATTATAACTTTTCATTCTCTCTCGTGAAAGGGACGATATGATTACACCTAATCATATGTTCTATCTTCAAGATATTTAAATACCACGGCATTAACATTCAACAAATTATACAGGTCCTCAAGTCTATCTATTCCAGGTTTACGCTACATATACTACCTGTCGAAACTCAACACAGTGTTGCGGATAGACCTGGTGTCATCGAAAGATAAAAGAGGATACGAAGAACATGGCAACTTTTACCTATCGTCTGGTCCATCCTATACGCTACACTTGAATCATGGTACTGGTACTGCAGGTAAGATTAACCCTTTCTCAAATGATAAACAATTAGGATGTTTTAATTTTGAATTTGCGGCTAACGACAAGAAAGATGTTGTTACAGATATAATTTGTTCATGATACAAATCAGAACATATTGAGTCAAAAGAAAAAACTGCTGATAATCAGTGGTTTCTTCTTTTGTATCAATGTTTTCCAAATGCATACATATACCATGTAAAAAAAGTTTAGCAACACTGACTTTGTTAATTGAAAACATGTATTTTCTGTGATATTTATTTCACAACCGTTATATACATTTTAGCATATGCATTTACGCATAACATTCAAAGGTCGCTTTTTGTTAACGTTAAATATTGTGTTAGAAACATTGTCTTGACGTAGGTGAGGGGGGTCAAAATAAAAAGTTACAATAGAATTCGGTATCGATTATGATGCCATTTACGAGCAAGAACAGCAGTGAAACGATTTCCAATCCACTTAAATTGTTTGTACACAATATCAACATTCACTACTTTATCAAGAGATTGAACGTCATTCGCGTCAGTACGATCACGCACACGTCTTCCTTAAATGCTCCGTATTTGCTCTGTGGGTGACAAATCAGAAAGAAAGGGATGATAATGGGATCACATCAATGTTGTATACGCTTAATTTGGCTTAAAGCATTTAGGACTCTATGCCAGTCAAGTCTGGTGCGTTCATGATGAGGCGTCAGGGAAATTACACCGTATGATCAACGTCTGGTGACCGTTCATCTGTGGAGACGATCACGGATGGTAAGTGTGGATACTCTATGTTGAAATTTCTGTGGAGCCACTCGGAAGTTTTGGTGACGATATGGAACATCTTTGCCGGGACGTTACGAAACTATGACGGTCATCTTCTCGTGGCCTTTTTCTACGACGTCCTTGACCGGAACTGTCTCAAACCACAACAATTGGCTCACATAGCATCCTCAAACTGTTACTTATGCTTTGAGATGCGCAAAATTCATAAAGACATCTTTATCGCCGGTTCTGCCACGTAGGAACACATTAGCGATATAACGTCCTTCTAACGTATGTCTATGGCGTAGTCCCGCAACTTTGCAGAAAATTCTTTTTAGTGGCCTTTTTCACGCTGGGTAAAGGCAATTATGTTCATACCTAAATGTATTCTAGAATTATGCTCCTTACACATGAATACCATGGCAGACATGAAAACCGGAAATGCACACCTGGGGCCCGTTTTATTAACGAACTTACGCTCATTTTGTTGTGTAAACTGTGTAACAAGGCATCTGATTGCACGAAAAATCGGATTAGGCCAATCAGGTTTGTTGTTACAAGTTATTACGCAAAAAATAATCGTACGTTCGTTAGTAAAACGGGACCCTGGAGTGCGAGACGCACGCGATGTCGGTATAAAATTCATCTGTTTGTGTTCTCTAGCTATAATCTATTGTGTAAACGTTTGATTTTATGTTAAAACAAAACTATTTTGGTTACAACAGATTTTTATATTTTGTTGCTAAACTTTTTTTACTATGTATATATATATAAGGGACGTCAAAAAGAGGTCTTGCTTTGGAAAGTGTTGAATGTGTGTTTTGTAAAACTCCTGCATTGGACTCATAACAAAACGCAGTTGAAATTATTGAAAGAAAATTCTAACGACCTGCATTTTTCCTTTTCTCTTAATAGTTGTCATACTATTATAATACACATTCCAAGTTTAAGTATTTAGTAGTAGTTTATGAAAAAACATTTGCTCTATTGTCGACCACCATTCAAGTTCTCATATCCATAATATTTACCGGGTATCTTCAGTCCTTACATTAACCTTAGTGGGCGAGCAGCTGGAGGCTCGGTAAGGGTGTTGTGGTAGTACTGGTTTGAGAAACAACAGGAATCAATGGGTACGTGCTCCAGCCGCCGCGATATGATCCTGACAGTTGAAAACGGCGTAAAACCCCAATAAACTCAAACTCAAACATTCAGCCCTTACATAGTTCCTAAATTGTCCTGTGACTTTGGTCATACCCTTGTGACCCATATATTTAACAATCAGTCTGAGAACATAAAAGTCACTGACTTTACAATAAAAATACTATATAATGATATAAAAAGCGAAGGAAAACGAGGAAAAAGACGACAATGTAGATATCCAGCATAGTCTTCTTTTGCATAAGTATTTTGAGATACATTGAACACAAATTCTACCTTTAGCAGATGAAAATGGCGTTAAACTCAACTCAAATAATTGTTTTACAGACATCCAGTTTTGCCTTTGAAGTATCATTCAAATTGGAACGGTAGATATCATTGTCATGTGTTACTTTTTCATTCTTCATTTCAAGTACAAATTTTATCTTATAATTTCCCAAACATTTCAGGTGACTCTAATGGAATTTACTATAACGTAAACTGGCCATTCTCTACAATGGACCACGATAGAGACAACTCAAGAAGCGATAACTGTGCCGTTGAGGATCACGGAGGCTGGTGGTATAAACACTGTGCTCACGCAAACCTGAACGGGAAATACTACCCTCCCGGAGAAGAACACTCAGAATCCGGGATGATTTACAGATCCTTCGATTACGAACGTTCACTAAAGTCGACAAAAATGATGATAAGGAGGACATAACAGTATAATTGAATAAACGTAGCAGATGGTGGTTTTTAGCTCCACTGGCCGAAGGCCAGCGAGCTATTGTCATGGCGTTGTGTCCGTCGTGCGTGCGTGCGTCCGTCCGTCCGTGCGTCCGTCCGTCCGTCCGTTAACTTTTTCTTTAAAAATCTTCTCCTCAGAAACTACTGGATGTATTTCAACCAAACTTCACAGGAATGATCCTTGGGTGACCCTTTCTCAGATTCCTTCAAAGAATTTTGATCGAACCAGAATAACCTGAGTTATCTGCCCTTGAATGTCAAAAATAGCTGGTTTTGACTTTATTTTTACTCTAAAATCTACAAATATCAACTAATCAAGACAAAACTTGGACAGAATATATATAAGCATAATATCCTGCCTGGGTATAATTTTTAGCTTGATCGGAATTATATATCATGAGTTATGTGCCCTTGAATTTGACAAAATTGCCATTTTCAACTCTATTTTGACTTTGATTTCACTCTAGCAACTACAAATATTGACAAATCTAAACAAAACTTTCACAAAATGTTGGTGACTATAAGATCTTGCCTTGGTGTAATTTTCAGCTTGTTTACATTTGTCAAAAAATGTGGCCATGGCAGGGAGGAAGGGGCTTATCAGACTTAAAGAAATCATAAGAAAATTCTTAAAAAATCAACCAGTGTGCCCAATTGAACCAAACTTTGCAGGAATGAGCCTTTAGTCGTTCTTTTTAAAATTTGTTCACAAATTTTTATATTTGTCAAAAAAATGTGGCTGTGGCAGGGAGAAAGGGGCTTATCAGACTTACAGAAATCATAAGAAAATTCTTTAAAAATCAACCATAAGGCCAATTGTAACCAGACTTTGCAAGAATGTTCTTTGAGTCTCTTTTCAAAATTTATTCACAAATATCAAGATTTGGCTGCCCCTGTGTAAGGCTTACAAGAAATCGTGGGATAATTCTTCCACTTTAACCAGTGGAGCGATTCAGGCCCTCCTGGGCCTCTTGTTTGTATTTTCAATGCCCCCAAAATGGTATACTTTTTGAGAAAAAGCCAATGTTAAAGTGACATTTCAGATTTTTTTTCTCATAAATTTCTCTTTTATTTTTATCTAAAAGAGCATATTTTCTTATGAAAATTCTGAAAGTTTCGAGCCAAAATATTGCGCTGTTTACGAGAAATGTATATTTTTGTGTTAAAATTGAACAAATTGTTGTCCACAACAGTTCAGATGTATATAGAAATTGTCGTTACTGTCTAAACTTTAAAGGCGTGTTTTTCGCTTATCAGCAACAACTTCAAACAAGAGGCCCAAAGGGCCTGAGTCGCTCCACTGGCTAATTAATTAAAAGAATTATCTAATGATTTCTTGTAAACTTCCGACTGCCATACCCTGTTTTCTGACAAAGTTTGGTCTGAATTAACCCAATGGTTGACTTTTAAAGAATTATTTTGCAATATCTGTAAGTCCGATAAACCCCGCCCTACCACATCCACACTTATGGACAATCAAAATGTCATGAACAATTTTAGTAAAGGGCCACCTAAGGAACAGTTCTATTAATTTTGGTCTTAACTAGCCCAATGGTTGATATCTTAAAGAATTATTTTATGATTTCTCAAAGTGTGATAAGCCCCACACTGGCAAACCCACATAATTTTTTCTTGCACCATTCAAGTAAAGCGGCCACCAAAAAATGTTTTTATAAAGTTTGGACTAAATTGACCCATTGGCTGATTTCTAAAAAAAATATTTCGTGATTTCTCCAAGTCGGATAAGCCCCCCCCCCTGCCAAAACATCATTTGACAAATCGAAGTTTCATTCGCAATTTAAGTGAAGCACAACCGAAAGAGCATCTCTGCAAAGTTTGATCAAAATTGGCACTATGGTTTGAGAGAAAAAGATTATTTTTTTATTTTCCCAAGTCTGATAAGCCCCACCCTGCCACGCCCACATTTATTGACCAAACATGATTTTGCAATAAATTTAGATAAAAATCCACCCAAGGAACATTTATGCCAAATTATATCTAAATTGGCCAAATGGTTGATACCACATCCACACTTATGGACAATCAAAATGTCATGAACAATTTTAGTAAAGGGCCACCTAAGGAACAGTTCTATTAATTTTGGTCTTAACTAGCCCAATGGTTGATATCTTAAAGAATTATTTCGTGATTTCTTTAAGTCTGATAAGCACCGCCCTGCCACGCCCACATTTATAGACCAATCAAAATCTTACAGATAATTTAGATAAAGGTCCACCCAAGGTACATTTCTGCCAGGTTTTGTCAAGATTGGCCCTCTGGTTGATTTTTAAAGAATTATTTTGTGATTTCTCTAAGTCTGATAAGCCCCGCCCTGTCACTCCCACATTTATGGACCAATCTAAATTCTTTTCGCAATTGGAATGAAGCACCACTCAAGGAACATTTCTGCTAAGTTTGAACAAAATTGGCCTTCTGGTTTAAGAGAAGAAGATTTTTAAAGAAAAGTTAACGCACGCACGGACGCACGCACGCACGACGGACACAACGCCATGACAATAGCTCGCTGGCCTTCGGCCAGTGGAGCTAAAAACTGAAAGCATTTATACCCATTAGATTAACCATTCTTGGCATCAAGACATACTTCAAACAAGAGGCCCAGGAGGGCCCGAATCGCTCCACTGGTTAAAGTGGAAGAATTATCCCATGATTTCTTGTAAGCCTTACACAGCGGCAGCCAAATCTTGATATTTGTGAATAAATTTTGAAGAGAGACTCAAAGAACATTCTTGCAAAGTCTGGTTCAAATTGGCCTTATGGTTGATTTTTAAAGAATTTTCTTATGATTTCACTAAGTCTGATAAGCCCCTTTCTCCCTGCCACGGCCACATTTTTTTGACAAATATAAAAATTTGTGAACAAATTTTTAAAAAGAACGACTAAAGGCACATTCCTGCAAAGTTTGGTTCAACTTGGCACACTGGTTGATTTTTTAAGAATTTTCTTATGATTTCTTTAAGTCTGATAAGCCCCTTCCTCCCTGCCACGGCCACATTTTTTGACAAATGTCAAAAATTGTGAATAAATTTTGAAAAGAGAGACTCAAAGAACATTCCTGCCAGGTTTAGTTCAAATTGGCCCGATGGTTGATTTTTAAAGAATTTTCGTATGATTTCTTTAAGTCTGATAAGCCCCTTTCTCCCTGCCACGGCCACATTTTTTGACAAATGTAAAAATTTGTGAACAAATTTTGAAAAGAATGACTCAAGGCACATTCCTGCAAGGTTTGGCTCAAATTGGCCCAATGGTTGATTTTTAAAGAATTTTCTTATGATTTCTTTAAGTCTGATAAGCCCCTTTCTCCCCGCCACGGCCACATTTTTTGACAAATGTTAAAATTTGTAAACAAATTTTGAAAGGAATGACTCAAGGCACATTCCTGCCAGGTTTGGTTCAAATTGGCCCAATGGCTGATTTTAAGAATTTTCTTATGATTTCTTTAAGTCTGATAAGCCCCTTTCTCCCTGCCACATTCTTTGACAAATGTAAAAAATTGTGAACAAATTTTGAAAAGAATGACTCAAGGCACATTCCTGCTAGGTTTGGTTCAACATGGCCCAATGGTTGATTTTTAAAGCTACTATTTCCCAGATTTGGACCCAAAAATTGTCAAATACAAATGAAACGTACACTTTTTAAGCTTTATATGACCTGATTAAATGATTACGAGAAACTATTGAAGCAACGACTCATTTTTTCGCAATTTGATACCAAATTCATGAAGCGAAGTCGAAAGTAGGTCAAAACAGTAGGACATGCGACTTTCTTAAATGACGTCACAACATACATGATGACGTCATATTGAAATTTAAGTATGAATCTCGTTTGAATCATGGTCCGCGCTGTATGCGCATGCGCAACAATTTAAAAACCAGTTTAATTATGACCAAGTTTCAATAGGATTGAGCCAAATTTGTGGCCACTAGAGTGAAACAGTGAAAATGTAAATAAGGCCCCTTTTCCTGTGTTTTCAAAAGGAATAAAATTCCTTTTAAAACTTTGGTAGAGCTTAACCCAAAGAAGATCCCTGCAAAGTTTCAGGTCGTTTGGCCTTGTGATTTAGGAAAAGACTTTTAAAGCAATTGTTGGACGATAGACAACAGACAGACGGACAACGGACATTCACCGATTACAATAGCTCACCTTGAGTACTTTGTCTTCACGTGAGCTAAAAGTTGAACGCACGGACGGACGGACGCACGCACGCACGACGGACACAACGCCATGACAATAGCTCACTGGCCGAATAATGGAAAATAAGCCCCGCCCACAGTGGCCATGTTTTTCGAATTATCAAAATTTCTTCAAGGAATCTGAAAAAGGGTCACCAAAGGAACATGCCTGTCAAATTTCAAAGAAATCTGATAAGTTGTTTGGGAGAAGAAGATTTTTTAAGTTTTTTCTAAAAATTCGTATTTGTTACCATAGCAACCAGAGTTTTCAATGGAATTGAATTCTTTGAAGGAATTTGAAAGAGGGCTATGCAAGGAACATTTCTGTGAAATTTAATTAAAATTGGTCCAGTAGTTTTTGAGAAGAAGATTTTTTAAAATTACACTATGCGCCATATATGGAAAATAAGCCCCGCCCACAGCGGCCATGTTTTTCGAATTATCAAAATTTCTTCAAGGAATCTGAAAAAGGGTCACCAAAGGAACATGCCTGTCAAATTTCA
This sequence comes from Fragum sueziense, assembly GCA_963680895.1. NCBI lineage: Eukaryota > Metazoa > Mollusca > Bivalvia > Cardiida > Cardiidae > Fragum > Fragum sueziense. Next base: position 9,597,031 of record OY804598.1, read on the forward strand.
AAGAAATCTGATAAGTTGTTTGGGAGAAGAAGATTTTTTAAGTTTTTTCTAAAAATTCGTATTTGTTACCATAGCAACCAGAGTTTTCAATGGAATTGAATTCTTTGAAGGAATTTGAAAGAGGGCTATGCAAGGAACATTTCTGTGAAATTTAATTAAAATTGGTCCAGTAGTTTCTGAGAAGAAGATTTTTAAAGAAAAAGTTAACGGACGGACGGACGGACGCACGGACGGACGGACGCACGCACGCACGACGGACACAACGCCATGACAATAGCTCGCTGGCCTTCGGCCAGTGGAGCTAAAAATTGAAATGGGGGTGCAATGTCCCTTTACGTTTTCGGACAGACGGGCGGACAGACAAACATGAGTAAAACAATATGCCCCCGTATTGAATATTGCTTCCTGTATCACCAAACATTATATTTGGTGTCCATCATACACGTATATATTCTTAGGGGACTGTGATGATGATAAAATACGAGTCAGCCAGTTGACGGTTTCATCGGTGTGTAGCTTTTAACACTCTTTTGCTTATGTGAAATTAATCGTTTCATATATGTTTATAAACTTCACGCGTTAACCTTTTATGTACCAGATAGAGGCTGAATATAGATGTTCTAAAATGAGTGGCAGATAAACAATGAGCTTTTTTATTTACAAAAGGTTATCAGGCTAATGATTAGAGATTTAAATCGAGTTAAGAGACAAATTACCCGTTAAAGATTAGCCTATTTATATATCATTGATAGATAGTTAATCGGGTTAATTACGGTATAATTGATAAAAACAAAATGTTAACATCTGCCACTCCCGATAGACGAACTATAGTAGATTCTACGCGATAGAAACATTCAATTGAATGTTTATATCGCGTAGAATCTACTATACAGACTCTTTCTGGCTTAGTGTTAGTCAACCAATGAAAACATACGCTTCTACCACCATTCTTCAAACCACGCCTCCGACCGGAGCTACTATCGATCGGATCTTACAAAAATTACATTATTTTTCCGCAAGTTACATCATTGTTCCAAAAATAGAAATGATTAATCAAATGCGCAAGATTATTGGCTCATGACACTAAAACAACTACGGAAGTAATTTCCCGCCAAAACGTGTGTAAAGACCCATGAACTTGTCTTCACATCACAATCATATGTGACCTATTAGAATGTAAGTGCAGGTTTGTTCAACCTATAGTGTTCGTCCTAGTTTTTGGACCAATGAAATTGCAGTATATTTGTAAATATCGGCGCTATATTTCACATAAACACACTGCCGGTCAGTTTATGTAACAAACTATAGACATCCACGCCCACGTCTCCTATGCAGTTATTCTCCGCCAACCTATCGATACATGACATATCCTTCGCAAGTTTGTTGTTTTATCCCTTTACAAACAACCAATTTCAATGTTGATCCCATTTCTAAGCATCTAAATAACAAAATATTTGTTGACAAAAATTGGATTTGTGTATAAAAACAGCACAGAAAATATTTCGGTAAAAGGAGAAAATACTGGTAACCAGCATTTCCTTCTGTTGCCTCAATATTATCGAAAGTCTTTTTTATTTGGAGAACAAAACAAAGTTGTGTTTGGGAAAGGGTTGATGCGTTTGATTTTACCAGTATGATTTCATCTACAAATAGACGAATTATAAGCAGAAATGGCCTTTTTGGCACACCGGTGTATTCAGTCTAAATCATACATGTATTAATTCGTCGGAGTAAATGCAAAACCTCGTATGTCGATTGTTGCGATTTACAAAGTACAAACTTGTTTGCCCATTGTAGTCAATTCTCGCAGGTTTTGAGATACTTTTACTGATCAGTATTAATGACACATTATTTGTGAACAATATGTCCAAATTTGAAGAAAAACAATTCAGTTTGGGAAAAGTTATTACACTTTTCCCCTCCTATTTTATACACCTATAACTAATAAGCAACGATTGCATAAGTGAATGCACAGATCTGTCGACGTCGACAATCACTAATATTTCCCGATCTGTATTCTCCAGCAACTCCATGAAATTGAATCTGTCCACAGAGGCAACTTTTTTTATTACATGTCGTCTTTCCGGACACATATTTCGTTCATTGTTTGGAATTACGGCTTCAAATTTGGAAGAAATATCGTTGGATGATTAAACTTTAATCGTGTACAAGTTTAACTGGCACACATTAAGAGATATACGAAATATTCGAGCACAAAGTCAAATTTTGTGGGAAACCTCCAAAACAATCAATGACTGTGGCCTTATTTGCGAGGGATACGTGGATAGGTTTATTTTGTTTAAAGGTGGAATAACACTTAAAATCATGCAAATTTTCCGAGAACTTCATACAAAATGAATATATATTATTCAAATATGACCTTTAAACTGCATCTATGCCAAATCTTAGCTTTCTATCTTGTGTATTGGCTATGATGTCGACGGATTTAAAACCCCATATGTTCCATTATTGTAAATATTATCCCCGGGACAATAAATCACGTGGTTTTAAATCCGTCAATATCCAAGCCAATACATAAGGTCGAAAGCTAAGATTTGGCATATATACAATTTAAAGGCTATATTTTAATAATATATATTTATTTTTGATACGAAGTTCTCGGAAAATTTGCAAGATGTTAAGTGTTATTCCACCTTAAAGTCTTACACGCGTATTTATCAACTTTACAATACCATAGATCATTTCGTTGATTCATAAGAATCAATTATTTTCACCCACCGTGCACCTGGTATCAGATGCCGAATCTGTCTTTGCTGACTCTCATCTGTCTTCGGCGCAGCCAGTTGTACGGTGTGTACAAGGTTACTAGAATAGTACTGTAGTGGCACTGATATGAGAGGAGCGTAAATTATCGTGACGTGTTTTATTTGACTCCACTTCATAGTGGATCACATTTGAGTGATTTTCACCATATTCTAACCAGCTTAAAATAGCATTGTTTAATGAAATAGCCCTTCGATTCCTTGTTAACAAAAATGTTCCGAGCTTCTCCATTTTATGGGGTTTTATATGGTACTGATCTCCCAGACTATGTGAATGGGCATACGTACACATATCACCAACCACTTTTACCGAGCCGAGACTTTATGTCCGAGGAGCTTACATCACAAACCTAGTGTTGCCGTCGCGTCCTGTCGCGCCTTCTAAAAATCTTTAACCTGGTATCTACCTCATTTAGATACAGCCTTGATATTGCACATATACATCTCCTACCAAGACCTTTAATTTGATACCATGACCCTTGACCTCTTGATCTTCCAGTTAAACTGTTTTGTGACGTGCTCTTGTATAGGCGATCTACTCTGTCCACGGACAACTCTTGTTTGTGTTCATTTTACGACCACCATTCATGTATTAATGATTTATATCTAGCGAGTCGGCTTGTTGATAGGTGCGTCGGTCCAACAACATTACTTTTTTAATACTGTTTCAACCCCTTCGCTGCCAGAGATTTATTTCAAAATGGCTCCGTATTTGCCAGGCCATTTCTAGGAAATTTGAAAAAAATGGTTTTTTCGTTAAAAATCAGCTTGAAATATTATGTAATTCTTTATGAAAACCATATAAAACTTACCAAAGTTTTGTTTTCAATCTTTTAATCCACCATTTTAGTCTCATTTTCAGATTTGTTTTGCAAAAAACCTATTTGACGAAAAACGGGTATACCCGTCCCGGGGCACGCTGACACTTTTTTCGCAGGGCGGGTATACCCGTCCCGGGGCATCGAAAGGTAAACTAAATGAGATTTGAGAGTTTTCATAAAAACTTCACGTGTACACACACTTTATATATACAACAGGGATATACATATCAAAATCTTTCTAACGATTGATATTAGCAAGTTTATGACACCCTTATTGTACACCCTAATTCTCGGACAATTATCCATTATGCATAACTCGGATAAAAATCTGTCATGAGACAACGGGTTATTGGGCAATCAGTGGATAGGAAGCGTTTGGATCATGTGCTGTAGTCAGATTTGTGATTCATATACATGTATTTCCCTGTGTTAGATGCTAAGGCTCTGAATTAAAACCCCTTATCGAAATAATCCATCTCTAGACCTATCCGAATAGTAGATTGCGATCGTGGATAGTGACTTTTACAAGAAATGCAAAGAAAATGTCAGAAAAAAGATTAAAATACTGGTCACTAGGTGAAACAGCGCCTTTCTTTTTATGCTCCCGTATCGAAAGATTGGGATCATATTGTTTTTCCGTTGTCCATCTGTCTGTAAGTCTTAATTAACATCGTCATTTTCTCGACAACCATTATGCATACAAAACTAAGATTTGATATGTAAACTTATTCCAATGATACATGTACCAACTTATGAATGAATAAATATATGCATATACATAAATTCAAATTAAACTTCTCCTATGAAATTTTTGTTCTTGGTGTATTATCTTAATTCTGTAAGATAGTATCTGATTAAAACTCTTGCAGGGCTGATAAATTGTGTATGGTAGTACATGTATTATTATATAGTCATTAGTGGCTAAGTGAATGTATATTAAGGTTAAACAAAATTGTTTAAATGATTATCTCATGACTTTTTGCCATTTTTGACAACTCCAGAGAGTAAAATCTAAAATACATGTGCAAACTTATTTTTGTCTTTATAATGGATATTTTGTATCTTATACATATATGAAATTATAATATATGATCGTATGAGCTTTATAACTCACCTTCAAACACGTACAAGTATATTGTATTCTTTCTTAGGATACATGCATGGCATTTTATTTCAACCCCATTTAAATGCTATGTTTGGGTTCCAAAGACTCAAAGTTTTAGTGGTTAAATAACTTAATAAAAAGAATCATTTTTCACTTGGGCAAATCTGCATTTAGTTGAGGTCTACACAATAAAAAGTGGAAGAAGTTCCTATCTTATCTATCAAATTTAGATTATACCAATTGCTACATGTATCTTGTTAATGCGATCGAGAATACATGTGCATCATAAATTGTAAAATTGCTTGCCATTCAGCATTCTGTAGGTCTAATAGAATTATATCAGTGTTTAATTTTTTCAGTAATGTTCATACAATGTGAGTCTTTTAATGCACCTTGTAGCTTGAGAAAGGTTTCTTGGCTTGCTAAGTCTTCTTGAAAGTTAATGAAACCATTTTTTTACCAAGTAGCTCCTTAAATTAATTTGTCTAGAAATGTCCCAACAGTAACGGCAGTCATTTAATCAATTTAGGCATGCATTTATTACAGTAAGGTTTATGCAGTCATTCTTATTCACTTGTTTTTTGCTCTCAGAGTCTTACAGATTAAATTTAATAAGTTTAATGCATACTGTCATTTAACAAGAATCAATTTATAGCTTGGACAATAGACTTTCAGAAGCCATTCTATTAAGGCCTGACTTTGAACCCCTGAAACGTTTGGCTCATTTGATATTTAACTTGTAATGCTGGTATCAACTTAACATGGATGTCTTGAAGTTTCACAGGACAGCTAATAAACATCTTATATAGTCTATTAGACAAGAGCAGCTTATCAAGAATGTAACCGTTACTGTTGGGACACTTTCCGTTACTGTAGGGACATTGTTTCTCTTTGATGTGCTTGCTGTAAATATGTAGATACAACAAAGTATTAAAATGGAAAGTGTTTGACAACCATTTGGGAAAAATTGGGGCTGTGAATAAGGCCAGAAATTATCTGTATAATGATAATAGCTATCAAAAAACAAAGGCATGGTTGCAACCGTTACTGTTGAGACAAAATTTTGTTAAAAGAAAAAGACTACCAAAATTTTGACATGAAATCAAAAAGAAAAAGGCGATGTAAATCAGAAAATACATCCTTTCCACCATGCATGTGTGTTATAATATCTCAAGAACCACTTTCTTTGTGGTTGTGGCATCCACCTACAGTGAAATACCCAGATTTTGAATTTTTGGCCCATTTTTGGCGTTTTTTAAAAATTTCGCAAAAACAAAGAATTTCTTAATTTTTGGCAAATTGTGTTTGTTTTCTCTTCAAGAACTGGCTCTAGATGAGAAATTTAAAGACCAACATCCTATTTATCGCTTAATGAAAAAAATATTTTAAAAAAAAATGCATTTTAGATCAATGTCACACAAAAAAGCTGTTTTTTCGGCCTTTTTGCGATATTCAATCTTTTATATCTTTTGAACCACTCGACGGATTTGTCTGAAATTTTCAGCAAAATTAAAAAAAATGCATCCTTATTTCGGAAAACTAACCTATTTTGATGATACTTGTACTGATGTTTTCAAAATAATTTGCTGTTTCCTGGAACATAAATTTTGAATGCTTATTTGCACTTGGCCATAGGAATGGTTTGAGTGTACCTTTCTGATTGGCTGTCATACATGTATGAGCAGTATCGTAAAATGTTTATTTAGCACCAGATCCCAAAAAGAGCCACATCACTTTTAAATGTACAAAAATGCTAACTTATCTATAGAAAATTTCATCAAACTTTACAAAATTCAATCTAGATCTAAATAGTTTTTGCTGTAAATTCTTAGTTTATGGTGATATTCAAAATAACACTTCATTTCAACGCTGAATGTGGAGCGTCGTTCTTACATCTTTTAAATTGAGGTAGTTCATCCTTAATGGGATTAGCGCGACGTCGGAATTATTCGAACTTTCCACCGCCGAATGTTTACGACCGCGCCCGAATAGGTTCGGACACGTAACGACGCAGCTCAAAAAATCCGATGTTTTATTAATTTCAAAATTGCCTCATTATAGCTATTCTACATACATGATTTAAAGTAACTGTTGCTCACAGAATGGGAACAATTGAGGTAATTATTTTTGGAATGGTTATGACCTGAACCAATTGAACATGTCTTCTCTTGTTGACTTCATGACCGTACTTTGCATAATCAGCGAATGGGCAATACATATTGCACACCCCTCATATGTTTCAGGTCATTCAATACCGTTTTAACGGATCCGTGGATTTTTACCGGTTCTTCTCTGAGTACGAATATGGCTTTGGTGATTTAGATGAAGAATTCTGGCTTGGTAAGTAAAAATCTATGTTATTGAATATTATATCCGACAATTATCATATATATTTAAAAGCAAACGTGTATGACAAACTATGTTGGGGAAAGTGAATGGTTGTTACAAGCATTTGCTCATTTATCTCCCAATGAAATGCTAAGTACGATATTACACATATAATGAATATCGTGTATGTTGCGAAAGTGTTATGTGGAATGTGGCAATCGTCTGGAGGGGTTAAGACGACGGGGAAAGTGGTGTTGTAATATCAGTAAAAGAAAGATACGCGAGTACAATGGGAAAAGCCTTCGTCATAACTTGGTATATTCAGTGAGTCCGACTATATTCGAAATCAGCGTATGGGAGCTAGGTCAATTCTAACGGTTTCCCTTTAAGAGATATTTCATGGATTAAACACTCCTGTTCGATTTCTTTTTAAATAATTATTATTCTGCCTTCTATACGTCTGCTAATGTCGGATTTGACATATCGTATATGTGATATTCTGCTTCTAGAAGATCAAATCAAACCCCTTCATCTCGAAAGTAACTACATGTACCGGTATTATAGTCCGTCGGATGAAATCAAATAAGGGGGCCATTTAAGGAGTTCGCTGCACCATCAGAGGTACCAAGGTTGTTATATACCATTTTAAAGCTTGAAATATGCTGGATACGATGCACGGTGTTGTCAAGTTGTAAACCTGTGCAGGTCCCGTGGAAACACACAAATATGTTGGTGCGGTAAGATAGCATTTAAATTATTTGTAATACATTTGTAAAATAAAAGTCGTCTAAAACCCAAAAACCTTGTAATGTACCAGTTCGAATTCATACAATTGTTATTGTATAAACCAGAAGAGACATACAAAACACATTTCAACCGATATTATGTAGAAATAAGGCTCAGATATTTCGTCAATTTGCATACGGTGGGTGGGGTAATTTTCACACAGTAAAACACTTGGTCACAAAAACAAATTATCGCATTATTGTTCTATGAAACTTTTTACAACCGTTTTTAGATTGAATAAAACTTATTTGGATTTTAGCTAAACACATTCGCCAAAAATCTTATCGGATATACACAAGAAATAGTTCTAGGCTTATCTTGAAAGAACCCCCTATTTCCCAGTAAATTACAACATCGTCCGTCAAATGATTTCAAACAAGGCGGATTTGTATGGAGATCGCTGCACCCCTAACCCCCGATGTACCAAGACTGTTATATACCGTTGTAAAGCATGGGATATGCTGGATACAATGTACGATGTTGTCAAGTTGTAAACCTGTGCAGGTCCCGTGTAAATAAATACATATGTGGGTGGGGTAAGATAAGATATATTATATTTGAAATACATTTGGCATGTAAAAATCGTTTGAAATCCAACAACTTAGGAATATACTCATTCAAATTCATAAAAGTATTATGGACTAAAGCAGAAGAGACATGCAAAACACATTTCAACCGAATACACGAGGTAACAAAGCTCAGATATCTCGTCAAATTGCATATGGTGGGTGGTGTAATTTTTACACAGTAAATCACTTAGCCACACAACCAAATAATCGGATTATTGTTCCGTGAAACGTTTGTACAGCCGTTTTGAGATTGCAAACAATTTATTTGGATCTTAGTTAAACATCTACACCAAATACCTAATCAGGTATAAACAATATATAGTTCTAGGCTTTTCTTGAAAGTGCCTCCTATTTCCCTGATATTACAACATCGTCGTCAATTGATTTCAAATAGGGGGGGGGGGGGTAAAGAGATCTCTGCACCCCTTTCCCCCGATGCACAAAGGTTGTTATATACCAATTTAAAGTTTGAAATATGCTGAATACAATGTACGATGTTGTTAAGTTGTAAACCTGTGCAGGTCGCGTGTAAACAAATACATATGTGGGTGGGGTAAGATGACATATAAATTATTTGGAATACATTTGTCAAATCAAAATTGTCTGAAACTCAACCACTTAGGAATTAGCACATTCGAATTCATAAAATTATCACTAAATTAACTTTAAGGGATATACACAAAACGTTTCAATTGATCGTAGGCAGAAATAATGCTCAGATATTTCGTAAAAAATGCATATGGCGGGGGTGTTTTATACACAGTGATATACGTAGCAACACAAACAAAAAAATATCATTATTGTTCTGTGAAACGTCAGTCCAACCGTTTACTCATCTATGCAAACCTATTTGGATCTTAGTTAACCACCTTCACCCAATATCTTATCAGATATTTACAAGACAGAGTTGTAGACTGCGCTTGAAAATCTCACCCCACCCCCTGTTACTTACAACATAGTCTTTTAGTTGATATCTCATTACAGGAGTTGCTGAATCCGACCGTGATGTACCCATGCTGTTATATTAAAGCTTGAAATAGGCTGGATCCGATGCACAATGTTGTCAAGTTGTAAACATGTGGAGGTCCCATGTAAGCATACAAATATATGGTTGGGGTAAGATAACATTTTTTTGAAAGGCAATTGTCAAATATAAATCGTCTTAAACTCACAATACATGTTCTCATACTTCAAATGCATGGAATTATTATTAAAATGACCAGAAGCGAAATACAAAACAAATTTCAATAGGTTATACGCAGAAATTATTCCAGATAGTTAGTCAATTTGCATACGGTTGGTGTGTGTGTTGGGGGGGGGGGGTAATTTATACACAGTTAAATACTTAGCCACACAAACAAATAGTCCTATTATTATGCCGTGCAACGTTTGGACAACCATTTATAGATTAAATACAAATTATTTGGAGACTAGTACAACATCTTCATCCAATATTGAACAAATATAAACAGGACATAATAGTTCTAAGCTGGTCCAATATGTTCGATCTTCACCTCTAACTTACAATAATCTCTGCTTTAACTATCCATAGTTATATAGCAAAATACATATTGTATGGACAGTTCATCTGAGCAAGAACATCTTTTGAAAATATTTTAGCATTTTTGATATAAGATATATTGATTTGTGAATGAAAAATACTTTACTTTGGTATCATTTGACAACACACTAATAACATGATGGTGTCAAAGATGACGGCCAGCAGCAGATTTACAGATGGAATAGGCGCATACAACATTCATTATGTTTCTAAATTGATGTGGAAAAGTAATGCAAATAATTTTAAGGACAGCAAAGATTTATGAAAAGATGTATATGTTAACTAGAAATCGATAATACAGTCCGTTAATGATTAATACAAGGACGTATTTTATTTCTGAATGACACTTTTTGGAGTGAAAGACGTCCACGGGCTAAGCAAAAAATTTAGACAATGTGTTTGGTGAGTTCATGTTTCCCCTTATTTTGTACATTTCTTGATTTTTTTTCTATTTTTATTAATCAATTAAAAATGAGAATTGAGCGGCACAGTTCAGCTATTGTGACCAACTGGGCTTGCATTTTAACTCTTCTATTTGCACTTCCGAATAAATCATTGTATCAGGAGTTAACTGTCCTAAAAAATTGCTTTAAGGCTTTTTTGTCTTTGCTTATACCTATATGTTATGTTTTACCCAATTTTGGAGACTCACACATTACAATCAGTTTAATAGCTTTTACGTGGTTGATGCCCATTGTTATCATAATTACTGCAGTCATCACGATTGTAATCTGTCATCGTGTGATTATGTGCACCGGAAGCACATCAGTGGTGTGAATCATCATAAAAAGAATCTCTGCAATATTTTTTTCTGGTCACAATCTAATCGTTATTAAATTGAGACTGGCAATTCCAATTCTTGAGTGAAAATTCCCAATGAGCACCCAGATTTCCCGAAGATAAGGCAATATCTTCATTTACAATTGTTTTGAATACAGTTTTGATGAATGTTCTTAAACAAGAGTATTTAAAAGTGTATTTTACATATACACAGTCTAATTGATAGCTGTTATACATGTTTTAGTGTTTCCCAATTTACGACAAAACGTCGCTATTTGCCAAATTGCACCAGCCCAGGGCCAAAATAGAAATGTGTAACAAGTCCTCGGGACACTGATATCACCTTTTTATTTAATAGAAGTTAGTTTAGTTGATTTTTCCAATTTTTGGGGTCGAATATTGAAGAAAGTTCATTTAGAAGAAATCCTGGATCCGCCGTAGCCTTTTTCTTGGTGTCATCGATTGAAATGTATTTAGTAGATCTCTTCAGGTAATTACAATTATAATTCCATGCATTTGAATGAAAGCATTTCTAAAAGGGTAGGTTTAGGAAGATATATATTTGACAAATGCATTTAAAAGATGTTTATCTTACCCCACCCACATATTTATGTGTTTACACGGGACCGCCACAGGTTTACAACTTGACGACATTGTGCATTGTATCAAGCATATATCAAGCTTTAAAGTGGTATGTAACAGCTTTGGTAAATTGTGGTCGGATGCAGCTACTCCTTCAATAGCCCACATGTGTGACATCATCTAAATGACCTATGTTGCAAGTTACAGGGTGCATATACAAGTGCAGTCTAAAATCCTGTCATGTATATATCTGTTAAGATATTGGGTGAAGGGGTTTTACTAAGATAAAAAAGTTTGTATTTAAAGTGACATTTCATACTTATTTTTACATAAATTTTACTTTTATTCTATCTGAATGAGCATCTTTTCTTACGGAAATTCTGAAAATTCTGAAAGTCAAAATATTGAACCGTTTACGAGAAATATATATTTTTGAGCTAATTAGACAAATTGGTGTGGACAACAGTTCAGATTTATATAGAATTTGTCATTTCTGTCTCAACTTTAAAGGCGCATTTTTCGCTTATAAATAACAACTTAAAAAACTGATAGCATTTCTTCTCATTAGAATAAACAATCTTTGCATCAAGACATACTTTTGAAAATTGAAACAGATGTGAAATGTCACTTTAATCTATAAACGGTTGGACTGACGTTTCACAGAACAATAATGCTATTATTTGTTTATGTGGCTACGTATATTACTGTGCATAAAGCACCCCACCCGCCATGTGCAATTTTACGAAATATACGAGCATTATTTCTGCCTATAATAAATTGAAACGTTTTCTGTATATCCCTTCAGGTTTATTCAATAATAAATTCATGAATTCGAATTTGCTTAGCCCTAAGTTATTTGGTTTAGGACAATTTCAGTTTGACAAATATATTTCATATAAATTGTTTCTTATCTTACCCCATCCACATAATTATGTTTTTACATGCGACCTACACAGGTTTACAACTTGACAACATCATGCACTGTATTCAGCATTTTCCAAGCTTTTAACTGATATATAACAGCCTTGGTACATCAGGGATTAGGGGTGCAGAGATCTCCTCTTAAACCTCCTTATTTCAAATCCATTGACGACGATGTTGTAATTTACAGGGAAATAGGGTCGCTTTCAAGATGAAGCCTAGAACCGTTTCTTGTTTATATCTGATACGATATTTAGTGAAGGTTATTTACTAAGATCCAAATTAGTTGTATTCAATCTAAAAACGACTGTACAAAAGTTTCACGGGATAATAAAGCGATTATTTGTTTGTGTGACCAAGTGTTTTACTGCGTATAAATTACACCATCTACCATATCCAATTAGACGAGATATCTGAGCCTTATAACCTCGTATAATTGGTTGGAATGTGTTTTGCATGTCTCTTCTGCTTTATTCCATAATAATTTTATGAATTTGAATGAGTACATTCCTAAGTTGTTTGGTTTAAAACGATTTTTATATGCCAAATGCATTTCAAATATATTATATCTTGTCTTACCCCACCCACATATGTATTTGTTTACACGGGACCTGCACAGGTTTACAACTCGACACCATCGTACATTGTATCCAGCATATCCAAAGCTTTAAAATGGTATAATATATACTATATAACAGTCTTGGTACATCGGGGGTTAGGGGTGCAGCGATCTCTATACAAATCCGCCTTATTTGAAATCATTTGACGAACGATGTAGTAATTGACTGGGAAATATGGAGTACTTTCAAGATAAGCCTAGAACCGTTTCTTGTGTATATCCGATAAGATTTTTGGTGAATGTGTTTAGCTAAGATCCAAATAAGTTGTATTCAATCTGAAAACGACTTAACATACGTTTCACGAAACAATGAAGCGATTTTTGTTTTGTGGCCAAGTGTTTTACTGTGCAAAAATTACCCCACCCACCATATGTAAATTGACAAGATATCTGGCCCTTATTTCTACGTAAAATCGGTTGAAATGTGTTTTGTATGTTTCTTCTAGGTTATTCCATAATAATTTCAAAATTGAAGGAGTGCATTCCTAAGTTGTTGGGTTTAAGACAATTATTATTTGACAAATGTATTTCAATTAATTATGCCCCCTTTCGAAGAAAAAGGGGGTATATTGTTTTGCAAGTGTCGGTCGGTCGGTCGGTCGGTCGGTGGGTCGGTCGGTCGGTCGGTCGGTCGGTCGGTCGGTAGGTCGGTCGGTCGGTCCGTCGGTCGGTCTGTCCGTAGACCAAATCTTGTCCGGAGCATAACTCGAAAAGTATTAAAGGTAGAATCATGAAACTTTACAGGTGAATAGATCTCATTATGGAGAGGTGCAGTGCACAAGAACTGTAACTCTGCCAATCAAATTTTTTGAGTTATTGCCCTTTGTTGATTTTATAACTTGATTCTTGTCCGGAGCATAACTCAAAAAGTATGTAAGGTAGAATCATGAAACTTTACATGTGGATAGATCTCATTGTGGAGAGGTGCAGTGCACAAGAACTGTAACTCTGCCAATCAAATTTTTTGAGTTATTGCCCTTTTTTGACTTTATAACTTGATTCTTGTCCGGAGCATAACTCAAAAAGTATGTAAGGTACAATCATGAAACTTTACAGGTTATTAGCTCTTATTATGGAGAGGTGCAGTGCACAAGAACTGTAACTCTGCTGATCATATTTTTGGAGTTATTGCTCTTTGATGATTTTAAAATTTTATTCTTGTCCGGAGCACAACTCAAAAAGTATGTAAGGTAGAATCATGAAACTTTACATGTGGATAGATCTCATTATGGAGAGGTACAGTGCACAAGAACCGTAACTCTGGCGATCAAATTTTTGGAATTATTGCTCTTTGTTGATTTTATAACTTGATTCTTGTCTGGAGCACAACTCTAAAAGTATGTAAGGTATAATCATGATTACAGGTGGATAGATTTGGACAGGTGCAGTGCAGAGGAACCATAACTGTTGTGTATTGTAATATAGTCCCGCCCATCCGGCCACTGCATGCTGATAAGCCCCGCCTACACTCATATATATTGGTCAGTAGTATTAGTTTTCTTCCTTCTTGTATAGTGCTAGTCAACGTGTTAATAAAGCTATTTAAACAGACGTATCTTGTTTCGTTCTATTTAATCCATAGTAAGAACATAACAATTGGCGACGAGGATAAAACAACGATGTTTTAGTAGTTATTTCAGGAACTGGATCTGATAATTAAGTATTACGTATTTCATTCCGGATAACTATGACTGGATTAATCGGAAACATCAACGCTTTCGACCGTGATGTCGAATCGTGGAACACATACGAGGAACGTTTGGAACAGTTTTTTCTAGTGAACGATTTAGAGAGAGACAGAAAGAAAGCTGCATTGTTGACATTAATCGGTGAAAAGACATACAAGTTGCTCAGGAATTTAACGGCACCCCAGAAACCAGCTGACAAGAGTTACGACGAACTCTGCGGCATTTTAAGGACACATCTCTGTCCAAAACCTCTCCTGATTGCCGAACGTTTTCGTTTCCACAAGAGAAATCAGTCAATCGGTGAAAATATCAGCGAATTTATAGCGGCACTGAGGAACTTGGCAGAAAATTGTGAATTTGGGACATTCCTGAATGATGCGCTAAGGGACAGATTTGTCTGTGGACTCCGTGATGAAGCGACACAGAGAAAATTGTTGTCCACTGAAGATCTGAGCCTTCAAAGAGCCCTGGAATTGGCGCTGGCCATGGAAACAGCGCACAAGGATGCTGCCGAATTGCAGTTGTCAACGCATAGCGGGGCTGAGGTTCAGCGAATTGAAAAATCTAGACCAAGATCACAGACACAGAAAAAGAGCAAAAAGAAGCCATGTAATCATTGTGGGAAAAATAACCACAATTCGGAAGACTGCAGGCTAAAGAATGCAGAGTGTCATATTTGCAAAGAAAAAGGACACATTAGAAGCATTTGCCCCAAAAAGGTTCAGAACATTTGTGAAAGTGACTCTGACGATTCATCCTTACCAAATTTGGAAAATGTACAAGTGATAAATTCGGTAAGAAGTAAGGTTGGGAAAATAACAATAAGGCCATCAATAAATGGTAAAACGATACCTATGGAGGTAGACACAGGTGCATCAGTGACTCTTATGTCAGAGACGGAATTCCGAAGACATTTCGGTAAAAGGAAATTGGGAAAACCGGAGAGCGTTTTGAAGACCTATTCTGGTGACGTTATCGGTCAATTATGGTGAAAGTTATGTATAATGGACAGTCCGCATTAAAGAAGCTGTGCGTTGTTGAAGGTGACGGACCTGCACTGTTTGGTCGGGACTGGCTGAAAGACATCAAACTAGATTGGGACAGAATTTTACCTGTAAATTCCGTAACACAGGTAAGCCACCAGGTACGTCTACGTTCAATACTTGAAGAACACAAATCGGTATTTGCCGATGGTATTGGAAAAGTAAAAGGGATCAAAGCCAGAATCACGTTAAAGGATGACGCACAACCAAAGTTCTGTAAGGCGAGATCTGTCCCCTACTCCATACAACCAAAGATAGAAAAGGAACTTGACAATTTGGAAAATCAAGGGATAATTTCAAAGGTCAATACGAGTGAATGGGCCACACCGATTGTTCCTATCGTAAAGGGTAACGGGGATGTCCGGATATGCGGTGATTTTAAGGTCACCGTTAACCAAGCTATCAAGGTCGACAAATACCCACTGCCGAAAATTGAGGACATTTTCGCAAAATTATCACAAGGTAGAATGTTCAGCAAGTTAGACCTACGACAAGCGTACCTACAACTTGAATGTGAAGAGGCGTCCAAGGAGCTGCTAACCATCAATACATCGATACATCGCGAGGGTTATATCGCTATAACCGACTTTTGTACGGCGTAGCATCGGCTCCCGCGATCTGGCAACGCACCATCGACCAAATATTACAAGGATTACCTGGTGTTCAGTGTATTCTAGATGATATGGTGATCACTGGTGAAAATGACAGTGATCACCTGGAAAATTTGAAAAATGTGCTTGCTCGATTAGAGCAATATGGAATTAAAGTGAATAAAGAAAAGTGTGTGTTTTTCGTGCCGCGGATTACCTTCTGTGGTCACGAGATTGATAAGCAAGGATTATGGAAGTGCAAAGATAAGGTCGATGCAGTGTTAAAAACACCTGCCCCGCAGGATGTTACGTCATTGAGAGCTTACTTAGGTTTACTCAATTATTACCATCGGTTTTTGCCTGATCTAGCGTCCGTTACAAAACCTATGAATACGTTGTTAGAGAAGAATAAAAAGTTTGTATGGTCAAAAGACTGCCAAAGCGCGTTTGAGAAAACAAAGAAATTGCTTGTTTCCGAGCCCGTGTTAACGCATTACAACCCTTTATTACCAGTGCGGCTTGCATCCGATGCCTCGCCCTATGGTATTTCTGGTATCCTATCCCATGTAATGCCGGACGGTACAGAAAAACCAATAGCATTTGCCTCAAGGTCACTCACAAAAACAGAAATGAAATATGCGCAAATTGACAGGGAAGCACTAGCTATTTTTTGGGCTGTCAAAAAGTTTTACCCCTACCTGTACGGTAGAAAATTCACGTTAGTGACAGACTGTCAGCCCCTTACTTCGATTTTCAGTCCAAGCAAGGGTATCCCTTCTATGGCTGCAGCACGCGTTCAAAGATATGCGATATTTCTTTCAGGGTTTGATTATGACGTTGAATACAAGAACACAAAAAAGCATACGAATGTCGATGGTTTGTCACGATTGCCGTTACCTGTAAATGAAAATTACGCGGAAAACATGGAAGATGAAGTGTTCTATTTAGCCCATTTAGAACAGCTTCCAGTTACATGCGCGGAAATCAAGCGTGAAACGAAGCGGGAACGCGTTCTTTCTCGTGTATACGAATTTGTTCAAAAGGGGTGGAGCTCTCACAATGATGACCCACTATTGAAAGGTTACTTCACGCGCCGAAATGAACTTGCAATCAATCACGGGTGTCTGATGTGGGGCATTCGAGTAATAATTCCCATGAAATTGAGAGAACGCGTCTTGGATTTATTACACATTAGCCACCCAGGAATCGTAAAAATGAAAGCATTAGCACGGAGCTATGTCTGGTGGCCTGGCATTGACACTGATATAGAATGCATGGTTAAAAGATGTATGCCGTGTCAAATGCAACAGTCCGTGCCTGCCAAATCTCAGCTACACCCTTGGGAATGGCCAACGGCGAGTTGGCAGCGTGTCCACATAGATTTTGTGGGCCCCTTTTTAGGTCGGATGTTTCTGGTTTTAGTGGATGCTCATTCAAAATGGCCCGAGGTCATCGAAATGAAATCGATAACCACAGAAAGAACAATTCAAGAACTTAGACATATCTTCGGTAGATATGGGCTTCCGAAACAAGTGGTCACAGATAACGGGTGTCAATTTACAGCTGCCGAGTTCGCACTATTCATAAAAAGAAACGGGATTTGTCATATAAGAACAGCTGTGGCAAAACCTTCTACAAACGGGCTTGTAGAAAGATTTAATGGCACATTCAAGTCGGCCATGAAAGCCATGAACAACCAAAGCAGTGATTTGAATTTGAACTTAAATTCTGTCCTGTTATCTTATCGGAACACACCTCATAGTACGACCGGCGAAACACCAGCAAAATTGTTTTTTGGCAGAAATCTTCGCACAAAGCTAGATTTGGTCAAACCGAATATATCGGAAGTCGTAACGAACAGCCAAATGAAAAAGGCTCTGTCAGAAAAAAGAACCGTTCGTGAGTTCGAGCCGGGCCAATCCGTATTAGCGCTTGATTTTAGACCTACTTCGAAAGAGAAATGGGTTATCGGATCAATTGTATCAAGAGATGGACCGCTCCATTATAAGGTAGATATTGGAAATAAAGTCATTTGGAAAAGGCATGTAGATCAGTTAAGGCCGTGTTGTATAGAGCCCGAGCTCAATCGAAATGTCGATCCTTTGATCACTATTATACCACCTAGGGATGCCGCGTATAATATGCCGCGTGACGAGCAGGATCAGCAAAAGCCGATTGAAATAACTGAGTATGATAATGACCAGCTTAATTGCCCCGTGACCCCAGAAAGGCGCTATCCATTACGGAATAGAAAGGTACCGGAACGTCTTGAGTACACATAATTAACTGCTATTAATGACCAGCAGTATCAGGTTTATGGACTGTCAGTTTATCTGACCAGTACGGAGGAGTGATTAATGCCATTTTGAACTTTAGTACCAGATTAATTGATGCTTTAATTTGTTCTCATCTACTTGGAACTTTTATGAAAAAGGAATTGAATTTACAAGTAGTATAAAAACGAATTCATATTCATTTAAACCACTTGTATAATCAATGAAATTAAAAGGGGAGAATGTTGTGTATTGTAATATAGTCCCGCCCATCCGGCCACTGCATGCTGATAAGCCCCGCCTACACTCATATATATTGGTCAGTAGTATTAGTTTTCTTCCTTCTTGTATAGTGCTAGTCAACGTGTTAATAAAGCTATTTAAACAGACGTATCTTGTTTCGTTCTATTTAATCCATAGTAAGAACATAACAATAACCTTGCCGATGAAATTCTTGGAGTTATTGCTCTTTGTTGAATTTACACTTAATTCTTAAAATTGCATATATCTCATGTCTTTTTACACATACAGGCTTGGTATCTCACACATAGATACTTCCTATCAACATCGTTCACATTTGACCATGACCTTGGACATTGTGACCTTGGCCTTGAAGTTTGACCTACTTTAAAAGAAAATTAAACCGGGCATATATCTCATGACCTATTACACATACAGCCTTGATATTTCACACATGGACACCTCCTACCAAGACCTTTCACAATTGACCATGACCTTGGACCTTGTGACCTTGACCTTGGAGTTTGACCTACTTTAAAAAAATTAAACCGGGCATATATCTCATGACCTATTACACATACAACCTTGATATTTCACACATGGACACCTCCTACCAAGACCTTTCACAATTGACCATGACCTTGAACCTTGTGACCTTGACCCTGGAGTTTGACCTACTTTTTAAAAAACTTTAATCTGGCCGATATATCATGTCCTTTTACACATACAGCCTTGATATTTGACACATGGAAACCACCAACCAAGACCTATCACATATGACTATGACCTTGGACCTTGTGACCCTGGTCTTGGACTTTGACCTACTTCTATGATACATTAACCTAACCTATATTTCATGTCATTTTACACATACAGCCTTGATATTTGACACATGGACACCTACGAACAAGACCTTTCACATTTGACCATGACCTTGGACCTTGTGACCTTGACCTTGGTGTTTGACCTACTTCTATAATACATTAACCTGGCCTATATTTCATGTCATTTTACACATACAGCCTTGATATTTCACACGTGGTCACTTCCAACCAAGACATTTCCATTTTGACCATGACCTTGGAGTTTGACCTACTTTTAAGATACTTAAACTAGGCCTATATCTCGTGTCCTGTTACCTATACAGTCTCGATGTTTTATTCACATGGACACCTACTACCAAGACCTTTCACATTTGACTATTACCTTGACCTGTGTGACCTTGACCTTTGATTTTTACATACTTTTAGAAATCTTTAACCTAGCCTTTATCTTATATCTTATTACACCTACAGCCTTGATATTTCACACATGGACACCTCCTACCAAGACCTTTCACATTTGACCATGACCTTGAATATTGCAACCTTGACCTTGGAGTTTGACCTACTTTAAAAAAAACTTAAACCAGGCATATATCATATCATGTCCTTTTACACCTACAGCCTTGATATTTCATACATGGACACCTCAAACCAAGACCTTTCACATTTGAACATGACCTTGACCTTGGCATTTGGCCTACTTTTAAAAACTTTAACCTGGCCTTTTTTTTCATTTTACTTTTATGTATACAGCCTTGATATTTCACACATAGACACCTCCTACCAAGACCTTTCATATTTGACCATGACCTTGGACCTTGTTAACTTGACCTTGGACTTTGACCTTCATCAAATGTACGCCCTTGAGGGGGCATATATGTTTTACAAACATCTCTTGTTCATATGTTATCTTACCCCACCCACATATGTGTGCGTCTCCACGGGATCTGCACAGGTTTACAACTTGACAACATTGCGCATCGTATCCAGTATATGTCAAGCTTTAAAATGGTATATAACAACCTTGGTACCTAGGGGGGTGCAGCGAAATCATTTTTACCTGGGTCATCAGACGGACTATTATGCTTGTTATCCATGCATTAAAATTACTACGAACGATTCCATAATACCCTGTCCATTTACTACAGGTTTACGATACATTTACCACCTGTCGAAACTAAACACAGTGTTGCGGATAGACCTAGTGTCATCGAAAGATAAAAGAGGATACGAAGAACATGGAAACTTTTACCTATCGTCTGGTCCATCCTATACGCTACACTTGAATCATGGTACTGGTACTGCAGGTAAGATTAACCCTTTCTCAAATGATAAACAATTAGGATGTTTCAACTTTGGAATTTGCGACTGACGACAAAAAAGATGTTGTTATAGATATAATGTATTCATAATACAAATCGGAAAATATTGAGTCAAAAGGAGAAACTGCTGGTAATCAATAGTTTCTTCTTTTGTCTCAATGTTTTCCCAATGCATATCTATAAGGGACGTCAAAAGCAGGTCTTGCTTTGGAAAGTGTTGAATGTGTGTTTTGTACAATTCCTGATGAGGACTCCTTTTAAAAACACATAGGAAAGTATCGGAAGAAAATGCTTAAGACCTGCATTTTCTCATTTTCTCTTAGAAAAAAAAACACATTTAATTAACATTAATTGGCTCTATTGTCGTCCAACATGCGTGTTCTCATATCCATAATATTTAACGGGTATCTTCAGCCCTTACATGGTGCCTGAATTGTCTTGTGACTTTGGTCATACCCATGTGACCCATATAGTGGACTGAATGTTTAACAAACAGTCTAAGAACATAAAAGTAATCGTTTTTGCAATAAAACTACTGTATGCAGAAATAGAAAAAACGAGTAAAACGTCGAAGAAAAAGACGGAAATGTTGATATCCAGTATCGTCTTCGTTTGCAGAAGTATTTTCTGAGATACATTGAACACAAATCCTACATTTAGCAGATGAAAATTGCGTTAAACTCATTTCAATTGATTAACCAACATCAAGTTTTGCATTTGAAGTATCATTCAAATTGGATAAAAATTGGAAGAACTCATTGTCATGTGTAACTATTACATCCTTTATTTAAAGTTCAAATAAAATTCCAATTCGACATTTCCCAAAATATTCCAGGTGACTATAGTGGGATATACTACAACGTAAACTGGCCATTCACAACACTAGACCACGATAGAGACAACTCAAGAAGCACTAACTGTGCCGTTGAGGACCATGGCGGCTGGTGGTACAAAACCTGTACTCACGCAAACTTGAACGGGAAATACTACACTCCCGGAGAGGATCACGATGAATCCGGGATGATTTACAGAGACTTTGATAATGAACGTTCACTAAAGTCGACTAAAATGATGATAAGGAGGACATAACTTAAAACTGATTAAACGTAGAAGATGATGTTATGTATTTTCAAATATAAAACCATTTTCATAACAGCCCCGTGTTATTTTTCCGTTCGCCATAAAATGTCTACAAAACATTAATGTAAACAAGATGTGTTTGTGAAAAACGTATGCCCCCGAAATGGCATGCGTTTGGAAAATAGGCTAATAAAGTCAATGTGCAAAACACAGCAAATCAATATGTCCCCGATCGTACAGGGACATAAAAATGATCAAAGATAACATATTTTGTGGTATCGCTTCTTGTATCAGCAAACATTATATATTTGGTTTCAATTATACACGTATATATTCTTAGGGGATTGTGATGGTGATAAAATACGAGCCAACCAGTTGAGGAGTTCATCGGTGTGTAGCTTTTAACACTCTTTTGCTTATTAGCTCACCTGAGCACGAAGTGCTCAAGGTGAGCTATTGTGGTCGCTTTTTGTCCGTCGTCCGTCCGTCCGTCCGTCTGTCCGTCTGTCCACAATTTGTTGTTACCACTCTAGCATCCAAAAATATTGACCAATCTTGACAAAACTTGGTCAAAACATGTATGACCATAAGTTCTCGGACGAGTTCGATTTTGAGTCAGATCGGACCAGGAAGGTCAGAGTTATGTGCCCCAGAATTTCAAAAATAGCTAGTTTAGATTTTGTTACCACTCTAGCATCTACAAATATTAACGAATCGTGACTAAACTTAGTCAAAACATGTATGACCATAAGTTCTTGGACGAGTCAAATTTTGGGTCAGATCGGATCAGGAAGTCAGGAGTTATTTTCCCTTGAATATCAAAAATAGCTATAGTTTTGACTTTGTTACCACTCTAGCATCTACAAATATTGACCAATGAAGACAAAACTTGGCCACAATGTTAGTAAGATTAAAGATCTTAGATGAGTTTGATTTTCAGTGTCATCGGAGCAGGAAGTCTGGAGTTATGTGCCCTTGAATGTCAAAAATGGATAGTTTTGACTTTGTTACCACTCTAGTATCTACAAATATTGACCAATCTTAACTAAACTTCATCAAAATATGTATGACCATAAAGTCTCATATGAGTTAGATTTTGAGTTAGATCGGACTAGGAAGTCCGGAGTTATGTGCCCTTGAACGTCAAAAATGGCTAGTTTTGACTTTGTTACCACTCTACCATCTACAAATATTAACCAATCAAGACAAAACTGTGCCACAATGTTGGTAACTATAAGATCTTGGATGAGTTTGATTTTCAGTGTGATAGGAGCTGGAAGTCTGGATTTATGTGCCCTTGAATAAAATTTCTGTTTTCGACTTTGTTTACATCGTAGCATCTATGTTTATTGACTAATCAAGAGAAAACTTGGCCACAATGTTGGTGACCATAAGATCCTTGATGAGTTAAATTTTCAGCTTGATTTGGTTGGAAAAACAAGAGTTATTGGCCCTTTAATTTTGATTGTCAACTTTATTTTCTCTCTTACAAACAAATATGGACCAATAAAGACACAACTTGGTCGCAATGTTGATGACAATAATATCTTAAATGTTTTAATCTGTCAGATTGATTTGACTAAAAAAACAGAGTTGTGTGCCCTTGACGGTTACAAAATTGCCGTTTTCGACTTTGTTTTCTCTCAAACAGCAATAAATATTAACCAATAAAAAACTTGGACATAATGTTGATGAGAATTTCTTTATCAGAACAGAGTTGTGTGCCCTTTACAGCTACAAGTAATGATCATTTAAGATTATGAAAGCAGTTTTCAGCTGGATCATAATCTCGCAACTAAAATTATATTCTCTTGAACTTGACAACATCGGGACTATCATTCTATCTAGGTGCAGGTGAGCGATTAAGGACCATCATGGTCCTCTTGTGTGAAATTAATCGTATCATGAATTATATAAACTTCACGCGTTAACCTTTTATGTATTAGATATAGGCTGTATAGTAGATTCTACGCGATATAAACATTCAAGGCGCTGACTAAGTGTTCGTCAACCATTGAAAACATGCGCTTCTATAATCATTCTTCAAACCACGCCTCCGAACGGAGCTACTATCGATCGGATCTTGCAAAAAATACATTATTTTTCCAAAAAGTTATATAATTTTTCCCAAAATAGAAATGATTAATCAAATGCACAAGATTATTGGCTCATGACACTAAAACAACTACGGAAGCAATTTCCCGCTAAAACGTGTGTAAAGACCCTTAATCTTGTCTTCACATCACAATCATCTGCGACCTATAAAAATGTAAGTGCAGGTTTGTTCAACTTGTAGTTACGGCAATTTTGTAGCCCGCCGATGAAAAGCAATTGATACATGTTTCGTTGGAATATTAAATAACTCTTAGCAGAAAACAGCAGCAACAACAACAAAACCAAAATTTATGATCGATTCAAAACGGGAAAATTTTATTAAAGATTGTTCAAGAAATACTAAGAACATAATTATGGAGGGGGAAAGTATATATGCTGGTGAACAACATTTTATTTCATTTTAAATAATTGTCGGTGGCGTGGTTTAGATTGGGCATTCATGCATTTACCCTTAACCCTTTCCTAAACAACAAAATATTAGGGTTTTCCAATTTGAAAGCTGCCACAGAAGACCAAAAAGATGTAAATTAATAAAGAACTTTTGTTTAGCCTGGTTAGGGGAAAATGAGACAAAAGGACAAAATGTTGGTTATCAGCATTTTCTTCTTTTGTCCAAATATTTTTTCCGAACTGTTCCTCGAGGGAACGTCAAAATCGGGTCTTTTTTGGGAAAGGGTTAAATAATCTACCCGGGCGGTATACAATTGAGTTTGTTATGACATATTTTCATTCATTTTTTGTCAACAAACATTTACTTTTAATCGAAATACACGTGCCAGGCATAGTCCCCGATTTATTCAGATATCAAGTGGGTCCTTCGGTTCTTTGTCTAGGCTGAAAATATTCCTGAAAAAAGTATTAAAATCAATCTTCTTGAATGTTTTCAGCTTTGACAGGGAATATAAATCAGACAGTAGGCCTACCAAGGCACGTTTTTGGTTTTGTTTTCAATATAGCGAGTAAAGTATCTAAATGAAACTTTAAAAATGTATTTTTGACAAAAGTAATGGTAAATACGTAATAAAGTCACGTGATTAGTCATACTACCTCTCGGTGTATGATTAGATCTTTTCATGAACGGTGTGGTCTGGACATACATTGCTCTGTGCCAACAAAAGGAAAGCAGCTAGAATGGGTGCATATAAGGTCGTCCTTAGGCAAAGGCTGATCATATGAAAGCTTTGCAGTCTTAAAGGGACATTTCATTCTAATTTCAATTTTTTAAAGTATGTCTTGATGTCAAGATTTGTTATTCTAATGAGTGTAAATACTATTGTTTTTTTTAAGTTGTTGCCAATAAGCGAGAAACACGCATTTAAAGTTGAGACATAATCGATAAATTGCATATAAATCCGAACTGTTGTCCACAACAATTTGTTCAATTTTAACACAAAAATATAAATTTCTCGTAAACGGCGCAATATTTTGGCTCGAAATTTTCAGAATTTTCATGAGGAAATATGCTCTTCCAGATAAAAATAAAAGTAAAATTTATGACAAAAAATTCTGAAATGTCCTTTTAAATGAATAAAGGGCATTTTCAAGATCCCAGTTCAGACTCATGCTGTTTAATGCCCCAACATTTACCCAGGACATGAGCCTGTAGAATATGTACTGTACAAACCGTTTGAGAATATGGCCCCTAAAGGATGCCTCACATTTTCCAGATCCCGGCTCATTTTTATTTGCAGGTCATTCAATACCGTTTTAACGGATCCGTGGATTTTTACCGGAATTTCTCCGAGTACGAAAATGGTTTTGGTGATTTGGATGGAGAATTCTGGCTTGGTGAGTGAATAAAAAAACAGAATTGTTCAAAATCATACACAGTAACATTAAAGGACAAACCACGTTCTGAAAGAATACATATTCCTTATTAAGTTATACTTGAACAGCATTGAGAGACAGCATTTGTCGTCATCTCAGAATATTTTCAATACTAACACACACTAGCACAACCTTGTAACTGTGGTCATGTGTACCAACCTTTAATTAGATAAATCAACAAATTTGTCTTTTTAGGAAAGAATACCTCTGCAAAACGTTTTATTTTGAAACATTCTGCAGATGACAAAATCAGCACGGATAAAGAAACTTCTTGTGTACATCATAGAATATAAACACCTCTTTACCAAGTTCAGCAATTCTTCGTTGTGAAAATAGTTTCCGAATGCAAAGTACACACAAACAAAGGCAATGACTACATGTTTTTCTCTTGGTTCACATATTCAATGTGCATGATTCGTGATTTTGGCGCGATATTATCTTTTTTTTCTGTTTGATGATGTGAATTGATAAAATCTATTCAGATTGTGGTCATTTGGGTTATTTTGGACCCCATAATTGTGTATTCTATAAACAAGAAAGAAAAATGTAATTCAGGAAATATACCGGGTAATCAATCGTTCCGCATATGCTTATCAATCGTTTATATATCAAACAATATGTTTAAGGAACATTTAGAGATGTATGAAGCTTTACACTGATATAAGTGTCATAACATCGCATGGGGGACCTAGAGTGTAGCCACCCCACGGACTATGGTCTTTAATTCCAGGTTTACGATACATATACTACCTGTCGAAGTCTAAACCAGTATTGAGGATAGACCTTGTATCATCCACGGACAAAACAGCTTATGAGAAGTTCAACGTGTTTTACCTTTCCTCTGCGCCTGCCTATACACTGCAGTTGAGTTCTGGTTACGGCAGTGCAGGTAAAGTGCGATAGATGTATCAAATAATCCCAAATATAAAGTACGAGCGTACTGTAGATCTGTGTTTTTTATAGAAAGCGTACTGTAGATCTATGTTTTATTTTTAGGAAGGTCCCCTTATGTATAATAACATGAGATATTTCCAATAGGAAAATAGCTAAACTTGTCCATCATTCACAGTTACGATTATATCAAAGCATTTCTTGAACATTTCAGGTGACTCTCAGGGAATGTACTACAGCGCATTTCATCAGTTTTCTACGCCAGAACACGATAGAGACGATTATGGAAGCACTAATTGTGCCGTTCGAGACCATGGCGGCTGGTGGTACAACTCTTGTGCTCACGCAAACTTGAACGGGAAATACTACCCTCCCGGAGAGGATCACGGCGAATCCGGGATGATTTACAGAGACTTTGATAATGAACGGTCTCTAAAGTCCACAAAGATGATGATGAGAAGGAAATGAATTTGTATAAAACTGAATAAATTTGGCAAATGACGTGCTTGAATTTTCATCACTGAACTTCTTTTTATGCCCCCGATAGGGAGGCATCATAAATTTGACTTGTCCGTCCGTCTGTCTGTCCGTCATTCCGTCCAAAAACTTTAACATTGGCCATAACTTCCTTATTACTTAACATATTCGCTTCATACTTTACCACCACATTCCTTGGTACATTACCTTTCTGTAGGCACATACTTTGGTGACCTTGACCCCTGGATGACCTTGACCTTGAACATAGATTGGCCATGATTTAAAATCAAAGCGGTGTCGGGGGCATCGTCATCTTACAGTGACAGCTCTTGTTTATTATAGCACCACATCGTTTTAACCCACACCATCAAAAACTTACCATCAAAAACTTAAGAAAACGTTTTTTCAACTGATAATAGAAGGATTTTTTCACCGCATATGTTTTTTACCTTACTTATCATTTCATGTAACCCTGTTTTTAAATATGTTTCTATTAGAAATCATTTTACGATAGAGTCCGTACGTACCACAATATCGCTTTAAGCTTTCCAACAACCGAAATTAAATTTTGAACTTAGTTATTAGTTGTTAAAATAATTGAAAACATGCGCAAAACCTGTTTAGAATATGTAACTAGTTAAATTTTTAAAGTCACAATATGCAACAATCAAGTCGGTCAGACTTTGTAACTTGAAAAATCAAATCGGTCAGAATATGCAACTTACGCAATCAACTCGACAAGCCTATGTAACTTGCAAATTCAACTTGGCCAGGCTATGTAACTTGCACTTTCGACTCAATAATAATAATATGCAACTTGTGCAATTAACTCATTCAGACTGTCACTTGGGCAATTATATTAGTCCGAATATCCAAAATACGCAATTGACTTAGTCAAAATGAATATTTTGCGGGACCAGCTTTGTCAGAATATACAATGTGCTAAATTAAATTAGTCAGAATTTGAAACTTCTTACATGAATTAGTCAGAAGGTGTTTCCAATTCGAATATATAGAAAAATCGGCTTGATAAAACGTTTGTAATCCGAACCCTAACGTGTCGATTATTTAGAGATCATTACACGGCTGATGAGAGCCGGGAAGTGATATCGACCCGCAACCGTGATATCTGCCCCGAGGGCGTTAGCCCGAGGGCAGATATCAAGGTAAGGGCCGATGTAACTCACCGGCCCGAATTTGAATGGTTTTCCTGAAAATGCTCATTTGTAGTTAATGGTAGATTACTCTGATAATGATTTTTTTTATATTTTGTTATAAGACATGTTAATCTAATATAATCTTATGCAAAGATAAGAAAGAAAAAAAATAGCGGGAAAAAGTACCCCCTCAGTCCATGGTGACCTTTAATTAGCCTTACACCCCAAACCATTTGCACTCTGAACCAACCTTAACCCAAGACATAAGGGCAGGTTTAAAAGAATGTGACCAAAAGTGTGACATTCAAATTTTAAGAATATCAGCTATTTTTACAGAATATCATCCAGATTTCTAAATTAGGATGGCTAAAAACTATTCTAAATGGTTAAGCAGCGCCAAAATTATATTTTAAATTCATGATCACTAATTTTTAGCTAATGTTTTGTGCACAATCTTGCAAAATGACAACAAAAAAGCGTTTCACTCCTGACAGCATATATATTGCACAATTTGAGAAACTGTAACAAAAGAATCACTAAATAGTAGTGTGTAGAATGCCCACAAGGTTGATGGCTTCCTAAAAAAATGAGTGGTAGATTTCTGGCTGAATAGCCAAAAATGAGAAAATATTTTATAAAATGAAAGTGTTTCACTCCTGACATCAAATTCAGAGGGTTATTGTAAAAACAGGCTCCACATCCTAAACCAGTGAAAATAAGATGTAAAGGTGGTTTTAAGACAATGATGCACATGCTGTTTTTTGTATTAGAAGTGCTTATTGTAGTATCCTGTCGCTGTCTTTTATTTACCATAGCTTAGAAACCTGGTACACGTGAAAAATGTCACACAAAATGCGTTTCACTCCTGACATTTTTTACATGTTTTAATGACATATCTTTTTTATTTGTGAAGCGATTTTCTTTAAACTTGGTACCCAGTATATAGGCACGATAACACATTTTTAAGCTTTGATTGGGTTGAATATGTTTTTCTGTAAGAGCCGAGGCATGTAAAAAGTGAATGGTCACAATTTTTTTAAACTTGCCCATAATTACCTTTACACTCTGTATGTTACATACTGATTGGCAATATGCTCTATCTGGTAGCTCCCTTTATAGCTCACCGTACCCGAAGGGTGGGCCATTGTGGTCACTCACCGTCCATCGGGTCATTGTGGTCACTCACCGTCCGCCGTCCATTCTGTCTGTCAGTCTCTATATCCGTCCAAGCACAATTTGTTTATATCATCTACACCTAAACCATTGGGCAAATTTTTGGCAGGATTGTTCCTTATGTAACCATTTTCAAGATTCGATCGCGATTACCCGATTCGTAAAAAGGGGCATTTTTGAGCCGGGTAAAATTTACCGTTTGAGTTTATTGGGGTTTTACGCCGTTTTCAACTACCAGGGTCATATCGCGGCGGCTGGAGCACCTACCCATGGATTCCTGTTGTTTTCATGAGGCGGTGTCAGATCACCTTGGGAGGAATAATCTTTCCCAAGCAACTTCTTGACTGCGGTAATGTTTCTTTTGTAACGCTAATCATTTTGCTCTAAAGTAACCCTATTTCCGAATTTCTCTTCCACAACAAAGGGCTCCGATTCGAAATTCGTATCTAATTTATTGCGTTTGTTCTGTTTAAGCAAAACTTTGTCTCCGACCTCGATGGTTGATTTTTGTGCATTTCTTTTATGATCGCTATACAATTTACCATTTTCTTTTTGAGCGGAATCGCGATCTCTCGCCTCGGATTCGACCCGATGATTTTGCAAATTCGGCAATTTTGACCTATTTTTCCGACCGAATAAAAGTTCTACTGGCGATATGCACGGAACTGCGATATGTCAACAAAAATGTATCTATTTCATCTTTCCAGCACCGACCCTCGGCTTGGGCGATTTTGGTCCTTTTTAACAAAGACCTGTTTCGTCTTTCTACCTCGCCGTTCGCACTTGGCCAAAGCGGCGTTGTTTTCCGATGTCTGATACCGTTTTCAGACAAATAGTCTTCAAACACTTCGCTTGTAAAGTAGCTCGCTCCGTCCGTCTGTACAGATATCGGATTACCGTGTCTACTGAAAACACTTTGCAAAATCTTTATAGTACTCTCGGACGTAGGATTTTTGCTGTATCCTATTTCAATAAATCGCTAGTAATAGTCACCAATTACCAAAATGTGATCTTTTGCGTTTAGCGGCCCTAACCAATCTATGGCTAGATGTTCCCATGGCCCGTTGGGAAGCTTTGTTCGCGTCATTTCCTTCGGTCTAGCTGGGTTCGAAACCAGCTGACACCCATAACATGTTTACAGTGTTTTTCTGCATCTTTATCAATGCCAGGCCAATACACATTCTCTCGCAGATTGCTTTTCATCATAACAATCCCGGGATGTGATTCATGAGCAATCGTTAAAATCTGTCTCCGCATGTCCTTCGGGACTACAATTCGAGTACCACGAAGTACAAGAAATCCTATACTTGTTAACTCATGCCTAACTGGTAGGTACTCAGAATAAGGAAGCTTATCCCACGCGTTATTCGCAATATAGTGACGAATAGCTATCATTTCTGCATCATAACGGGATGCTTTTTCTATGACGCGCGTAGTAAATGCACGCGGTGTTGCACTGCGAGCAACAAATTTCACGTACTCGTCGTCTTCCACAAACGAGCATTTGTCCAATTCAGTACTGTCATCTTGTCTACATAACCTACTCAGACAGTCACTGACATTGTCGACTCCTTTTATGTGCCGCACTTTGAACTTATACGACTGGATCCTTAATATCCATCGTTCAATACGCGCGGACAGCTTCGAACGCGGCGCAAATAGAAATTGCAAGGCTTTGCAGTCAGTCAGAAGCTCGAACTCGGCACCGAAAAGATAGATATGAAATCGTTCGACCCCGAAAATCAAGCTAATGCACTCCTTTTCTACTTGACTATATTTTCATTCTACCTTATTGAGACTTCGACTAGCGTAGCATATCACCCTTTTCTCACCGTTTTGCTCTTGCACCAGCATTGCAGAGACTCCTACGGGTGACGCATCACAAATTACTTGCGTTTTAGCCTTTTTGTCAAAATATCCTTTTCCGCACTCGCTAGCCTACGCTTCAACTCTTCAAAAGCGGTCTGCTCTTTCTCGGTCCACACGAACGTTACACCTTTTCGTGTAAGCTGTCGTAAAAGCTTGGATATGGTACTTATATCCCTAATATATCTATAGCGTTAAAGTTTACTTGACCCAAAAATGACCTTACCTCGGTCGAGTTTTGTGGTGCTCGGGCATCCAGCACATCCTTAATTCGCGCTTTACTCGGACCGACACGTGCTCTGAAACCACATTTCCCATAAATTCCAACTTTGACATTTTGAATTTACACTTTTCACGATTAGGGGTTAGACCCTTCTCATGTAGCACCCTTACCACATTCTTTACACACTTATATCATGCTGATCTTCGGTCGCGGCAAACACTATAGTATATTATGTCATCCATAATATTTCTCGTATTCTCACATCCCTGTAGCATTTGCTGTAAGACATTCTGATACATCTCACTTGCACTTGATATTCCGAAAACTAGCCTTTTATAGCGATATTGCCCCTTGTGTGTCACGAACGTTGTGATTTCTCGGCTTTGCTCATCTAGCTCAATTTGGTGATACGCGTTTTTGACGTCGATTTTGCTAAAGACTTTGGACCCATTCATTTCCTGTAAGACGTCGTCGACCGTAGGTATTGTGTGACGTACCCTTTTCACCGCTCTATTTGGTAATCGCATGTCCAAACACAGCCTAATGTCGTCGCCTTTTAGAACGACCACAATCGGTGACACCCATTTGCTTGATGTCGTTACCTTCTCGATTATGTCCATTTTCTCCAGGGAATCGAGCTTTCCATCAACTTTTTCCATCAGGTGATACGGAATTCCCCTCACTGGCTGTATTACTAAATCGACACTTTCATCAACAGGTATGCGTAACTGAAATTCTTTCAATTTACCTATCCCGGTGAACAAATTGGGTTATTCGTTCTCGACATCAGAGGAGTTAACGTGACATACCTTGGGTCCGACTCGAAGTACGTCCATTTTAATCGATGTATCCTTATTCAGAAGGGATGCCCTTTTCCCTCCAGTGCCATGAACTCAATATTGTCCAGCGACACCTCATTTCCTACGATGTTTGCACGGAATTTCCCAGCAAGCAGCAACGGCTTTCTGCTTCCGTACGCATACAATGTCTTGGTGGTTTTCTCTTTTGATAGATAGTTAAACGATTTTTGAGATTTTAGAAAGTTCAATGCATTTCTATCAATTATGTTGCATGGAGCCCCTGAGCAAATCAACATTTCCAGTGGAAGGATACCTATTTTGATGGAAATTCTTGAATCTGCGAATTCGCCCGCCACCGTAAATGTACAATCATCATCGGACGTTGATTCCTGATCTACGTTACGCACTTTGCTTTTCTGTTTTCGCTTTTCATTTTTCTGTTCAGACTTGCATTACCGAGCAAAATGTCCGATTCATGTCCCGCATAGTGCCCCTTTTCTCCGCAACTAAAATATTCACCTTTTTTTAACGTTTCTGTCCAGATTGTTTTTCCTTTACTCGATACGTTTGTTCTTTGATTTGGTTGGAATGTCCATTTTCGATCTTTGTCGCACTTTCTTGGGCACGTTCGTATGTCGATGACAGTTCTAACACACGTTCCAATGTTAGATCCTTTTCACAAAGGGATTTTCTCTGTAGCGTAGATGACGAACATTTTTCGACCACTTGGTCCCGAATTCTGTCGTTCGTATCCTCGAATTCGCAAGTTAAAACAAGCTGCTTCAATCTGGTGGTGTAATCCTGCACCGTTTCTGACTCATTTTGTCTTTCCGAATTGAATTTGTGTCTTTCAAAGCTGACATATTTCTTCGGCTTAAAATATGCTTCTAAGCATTGTACCGCACTGTTGGAGTCGTTGTCTTCCCCCGTGTTGTCCAGAGTTTCGAATATTTGCTGCACATCCGGTCCCGCTAAATGCAGCAATAGCGCACGCTTTTGTGTTTTCTCTGTGATCCCAGATCCTATAACAAAATACCTGAACGATTTCATCCAGCGTTTCCATCCGCTAGACAGACTATAACTATCCCCATTCATCCTAAATGGTTCAATACTCGGAACACTCAGCGCCTTAGCCAATGTTCCTGTCACAGCTTTCACGGAGTTTAATCCAAATAACACCGACAACAAAGTACGGAATTTAATCCGTAACTGACTTTCAAAAGTCCGGAATTTAATCCAACACCTAATTTAGAGTCCGATCCTTATCTAGGTTCTTATCCCATCCTCGTCGCCAAAGTTTGTTGTGTCTCTGGTACAAGTGGGTAGAATAAACGACAATGCTAATCTCTGTATAACTACATTTATTTACATGTTGCTACACTAGAACTCCCGGGCTCTGCGCGCCGGTCATGCATATCATAGCATCTTGTAACCTGATACTCATGCTACATGCAATACACTACAGCCATTTCAGCCATTGGGCCAATTTGACACTAACTTTACTGGGTTTTCCCTTTGCATGTTTGTTTGGTGAATCTTTTCAACACTTATCCGTGATTTTTTATTCGTGTTTACAATATGTTGTTGCAGGACATGCTTATCAGTGTCGGAGAAATCATGAGATACATCTTGATAAATCTCTTCTGGAATGACCATTAAGTCAACTTACTCCAAACTTAGCAAGAAGGTTTCTAGAGGTCACCCGTGTTGTAAAATTTGTTCGCAAAATTATGATTTTTCAAAAATGAAGGTGCAGCAAAAAAATCAGCACCGGCTCATTCGAATCAAACGTCACAGGAATATTTTAAGTTTTTTTTTTCTTTAGTAAAACTCGACCGGAGTGTATCTTGTGTTACCCATTTCAAAACTCGTTCGCGAATTTTTGATTCGTGAGAGAAAGAGGTCGTCGTAGATAGGGGCTTTTCCGACTTAAAAAGCATGGAGATATTATACAAAATCAATAATTTATCCAATTTGACCCAAATTTGGTGGGAATATTTCTTTCCAACACTTGTTTATGATTCGTCAAAAAGGGATTTAGCAGGGCGTAGCTAATCTGATTTAGAAATGTACAAGATAATTATTGAAAAAATAATCACCAGGCCAATTTGGAATAACAAAAAACTACAGGAATGTTTCTTGGACGAACATTTATGAAACATAGTCATGCATTTTTGAAAAACTAAACTTAGAAATATCATCATGAGATAATGTTTCTGTAAATTTCTCCTTTTTAACCTCTTCCTGGTATTTGGCCGATTCGGTCCTAACATGCCAGGAATTATCTTTGGGAAACTGTTTGTATTTTTTGATACGTCAAAGGATCGAGCGTTATATGAAACGGACTTACCAAAATCTAGAAGAATCATGGGCTAATTTTGAAAAACTAGTCAACCATTGGGCAAACCCGGACCATACTCAGGTGTATTCTTTGGAGCAGGAGACTCTTTCAAAAACGTATTCATATTTTTTATATTTGAAAAATGATGGACGCATGGCAGGGCGGGAATTATCAGGCTTTCAGACTTGTAAGATGTTTGGAAAAATGTCAGATGAACGCTTCAGGGTATTTTGGCCATCTTGTTTCAAATCCCGGTTCATGTTTGTTTCAGGTCATTCAATACCGTTTTAACGGATCCGTGGATTTTTACCGGAACTTCTCCGAGTACGAAAATGGTTTTGGTGATTTAGATGGCGAATTCTGACTGGGTAAGTAAAAAAACTACAACTTTATCGAAATGATATCCAATGTCAAACTAGATTTGAGAAGAGTAGATCTAAATGCTTGTAATAAACACTTGCTTATTTTCTCCCCATAAAATGTTACTAGTCTAATGTATGTTAACGGCGGGGGATCATATGACACAATAATTACAGAAAATCTTCAATATATTTTATACGCGATAGATTTTAAATTGGTTTGCATGTTGTAGATCTTTTACAAATCAGATTGCACAAAAGTTATTGCAGATCAACTCACTTTAACTTGGTAATAAATAACTTTTTATCAGCTCTTTTATAAGATCAATCTCATCTAGCGAATGACTGGCATTTTGCTATCTTCTTTGCGTCAGATACGAATTGAAATTTGTCGCGTAATTTATATTAAAAGCTTCTGCTTTTAGACGAATTGATAATGATGGGAATTGTGTACAATAGCATAAACTATTGAGGCGAACGGTGAAAAATTTGGTTACCATCAATTTTATACCCCCACAAACTGACTAATCTCGGGGGGTATACTGGAATCAGCCTCTCTGGCTGTTTGTCCGTCCATCTGTGTACAAACACCTAACTACTTTGTGTCGCGAACTTATCTCCCAGTTTTCATCGAATATATATACATGTATATATATGTAAATGAAACTATACAAATATTCATCATATGTTGAAGTTTTGCAAGACATAATTTTTTTGTCTCAATTCCCAGTGTTTCATTAATGATATTCTCTTGAACGTACACATGTGTCCTTCCGTGTACCCATATACTTGTAATTTTGTGTCACCAACTACTCATTTTGTTTACATTCTTATTACATGTACCCTGAAAGAACTAGCAGGCGTATTAAGCTACATTCAGTAGTCACAAGCTCTAGTTTCTTTAACATTTTCCAATTATTTCACGAGATGGTCGCGAAAACCAGATCATGGCAAAGGAAATGGCTATAATTACCTTGCAGTCGCCCATAAAGTTTAATCTATATTCCAGGTTTACGATACATATACTACATGTCGAAATCTAAAACAATTTTGAGGATAGACCTCGTTTCATCCGGCGGAAGAAAAGGTTATGAAACATTCAACAATTTCTATCTGTCCTCTGGTTCTTCATATACGCTGCGCTTGAGTCGGGGCTCCGGTACCGCAGGTAAGATAGCACAGAGCAGCAGATACAAGTAAGAGAGTAAAATGACTTTAGGAAATGTGACCCGTCGCGCTAAATGGGACCTTATTCGAAATCCAAATTTTGACAAACTTGTCAGAGTCAGTACAGATTAACCAGATACTGTATGCGAAAAATGAACTTATAGTTAGATAGAGAAATCATTCCGAATTTAGAAAATTACATAAAAGTGAAAAGTGGCGGACCTAGTCTTGCTGCGCGGACTGAGCAGACTTACTAGGATCGATATTTTTCACACTTCGGATAAGGTCCCTTTTAGCGTGACGGGTCACATATGCACCTTTTCATTAGATCTTCATCACACCCCATGCTGTGGATATTCGTTGGAATTCTTTTATTGAGAGGATTTAAATGAGTACCCACAACTTGTGGTTTTGATTTGAACTAAATGAAATAGAATGGATTCACCCACTCTGGATCTGATAGCTTGTGTTTTGTTCTCTTGTTTGTATCTGGTTTAAACATTTCCCAAACAACATCTGATTTTGATGATTCTGATTTCTTATGAAGAAATCAATGACAAGCATTTATAAAGTACTGGTGGTCAGCATTTTCTCCTTTACTCCCGATACTTTCCATGCTATTATATAACTACTCCAATCATTGTTTACCTTTTTTTTGTTAATCTTGTCTATGTTATGATGTATACAAATGTCATTTGAAATTGAAACAACTTAGTCGACTGCAACCACTGTCAGTTTAGGTCTAAAATCTTGATGTTTGGGAACGGGTTGATTAAATATGCCGTCTGTATAATATTCGTTTGTATTTGGAAAAGCCCAATATCTGTCGTCCCGGAAATCACAAGAAAGCCAAAAAATTACTTTGTCCCAGTGTCAGATAAACTGAATCATGAAATGGTCGTAGTCACCAACCAGTCTATAATTCTAAGTTGCCAAGTCGCTCTTGAACAACCCATCGTCTGTCTTCATGTAATTTTGATTGCAAGCTTGGACTTTATGTCCAGGGAGCTAAATTGTCATAGCCCTAGTAACGGCGTCGCGTCGGCGTCGTGTCATTACTTCAAAAGGTTTACCCTGGTCTATATCTCAGGCTTTATTAGATACAGTCTTGATATTTCACACATGGATACTTTTGAGACCATGACCTTTGACCTAATGATCTTGGCCTTAGAGTTTCACCTACTTACAAAAACTAACCTAGTCTATATCTCATGCACTATTATAGATATAGCCTTGCTATTTCACATAAAGATACGTCATACAATTACCTTGACTTTGCGACCATGACCTTTGACCTACTGACCTTGACCTTTGACCTTGGAGTGCTTTTTAGCGACAAGCTCTCGTATAGGCGAGCTACGTTGTCCGCTCAACGTTATAGAAATGTTTGTGAATACATCCCCTGTTATAGACATCCCTTATAGATAGAAACGCATGGGATATATTAAGAATTACACAAAGAAGAACGAAAAAATGATTTTACTTATAGATATCTCTTTTTGCACCAGTATTGTATTTTCGACACTGTGGCCTGTTTTTTACCACCGTGCATTTTGTGTGCAGCAATGGTTAAATTATTTTAACGTATTTAAGACGGATAAAGATATTCTAAATTTGTTATTTAAGGTCAAACACATATGTAATGGTTACTCATTTGAATCGTCTCGACGAGATGATTCTTATGAGCACACACCACGTAGGGTTTGATGATGAGCATTGAAAGATATTTTGCTTTTTGACCAACCATTGCATCATCTTATCTGTAGCTCTGCAAACAATCAAGATTGATTATGTCTGTTTCAGGTGACTCTCAGGGAATGTATTACAGCGTAAACTGGCCATTCTCTACATTCGACCATGACAGAGACGATTATGGTAGCACTAATTGTGCCATGAAGGATCACGGAGGATGGTGGTACAGAA
Source organism: Fragum sueziense (assembly GCA_963680895.1). Classification (NCBI taxonomy): domain Eukaryota; kingdom Metazoa; phylum Mollusca; class Bivalvia; order Cardiida; family Cardiidae; genus Fragum; species Fragum sueziense. The sequence continues at coordinate 9,635,265 of OY804598.1, forward strand.
CGTGTGCTCACGCGAACTTGAACGGGGAATACTACATTCCTGGAACGGATCACGGAGAACGCGGGATGATCTACAGATCGTTCGATAATGAACGTTCACTCAAGTCGACTAAAATGATGATTAGAAGGAAATGAATATTATAGAATTGAATGAATGAATTTTGGAATTGATGTGTTCGCATTTTCATCAATAAACTGTTTCTAATATAGCATTATACTGCTTTGATCTTTTCCGTGTATAACTCTAAAACATTAATGAGCCGGGATCTGGAAAAACGTCCCTTGTAGCATTTTTCAAAATTGAGTTTCAAGATCGGCCTGTTGTCAAATGGAGTCCAATATGCATTATTGCTGCTCTCTATAAGTTAATACATGTCACAAAGAAGCAATTGGAGAACAATATGGATCCTGATCAGACTGTGCGTATGCACAGGCTGATCTGGATCTATGTTGGGATCAAAAGCCTCAAAAGAAATCGAATTTGCTCGCACGTTAATTCTAAAAGATTGCCTTTCTTAGTTTACTGTCTTACAGGACCTTTAATGCCAATGGAAAGTTGTATCAGATTCTTTATTCCGTCGCTTTTCAACGAGGATTTCGAAACTGTAGCTTTAACCCATTACCAAACAACAAAATTTTAGCCTAGTCCAAACTCGTAGGTGTTGCTGACGACAAGTTCCATTGAACAAAATTTAACATTTTTTTTGGTCTTTCTTGGTAGAAAACATAGTGGGAAATGAAGAAATTGCTTGTCTCCAAAAGCCTTTATTTTGTGGGGCGTCTAAAAGCGTCAATGTGTGAAAAAGGGTTAAACAAGATGCGGTTACGAGGTTGTCAATGAAAAACAGCGATTTGCTATGGCATCTACATGTATGTCCACCGTTTGCATAACGGGATCTCGTATAGGCCATGAGATAAGGCGTTATCACAGTTCATTTAACAGATGGACATCCGTAGTAAAACCGTTGCCTAATGTGTAGCCTAAATCACAATGTCAGCCAATAAACCAATCAATCAAATCGATTACCACCTCATAATTTCAATCCATCCGTTCGTGGATGTTGCTATATGGTACTGTCATACAATCACATTTTCAAACTTGTTTACAAAAAAAAGTTTCACAATCACTGAGGGATATGGCAACACCAAGTGATAACTCACGTAAACTTCCGTTTGTCCACACTTGAGTAATGCCACTACCATTTTACGACTAAATGTGCCAGCAGCATTTGATACAAAGAACACGACATTCCTCTTCGTCGTTTAGAAAAACTTTATTTTTCAGATAATTACATCATAAACATATACAGGGTTTACCATGATATCGTAACCAAAAGTTTTTAGGTGTAGACATCTATACATTGGATTATAGTTGACTATATGTTTCAAGCTTTTTAGAGTAGCTTTTAATGTGTCAGATGTATCGTCGTTTAGAACGTGACTTTCACATGTCCGGTAAATTGCTTGGTAGGATGGAGGCATTCTTAGACTGTAATGGACCAACGTCCTTCTATGTATAAAAACGTTGGTTTATCAAATACAGAAGGCCTACTAATGAGTGTACCTCAGGGTTGCATGATGGGTTAAAGATCTCATGTATGTACAAAGCCAGTCTTTATGATCTACAGAAGACATGACCTTGAACACCATTCCTAGGCAGATGAGTCTTAGCTTTGCCTCACACCCAAAGCCTATACCACTGTTTGGAGAGATGATACTGTTTGGCGTATTAAGCCATGGTTAAACTATATCACTCAAAGGATGAGCAACAACATTTTTGCATTCAATGCTGATAAAAAATCTGATAGATCTAGTATTAACATCGAATAATTATTTGAACCAAATCGAATATATCAATAACAGTCAATACTCGTTGTATCGAAGTCAGAGCGACTGTCAAAATGTCTAGACCTTTCCAATTTTTTCACCAATTTTGTTCAATTTTTATAAAAATGACATTTTACCATTTTTGTTGCTGATCAGGTACGTTTGTAATGGAAACAAAGAAAGAAAAGACATTGCTAAAAACGGGCAATTTCCCTGTTTTCCATTCTATATATCAATGGCTATATTTTATTTAAAATCATTTTGCTCAAAATTTGTGATAGGCTATTCATTGCTTGGGATGGGACTTCGACACAAGCAGAAATTCGACTCACCCGATGTCGAAATAACGAGTGTCATCTGTATACTGCATATGCTTTTCCAATATGCTCTCTGTAGTGTCTATCAAAATTCTAGGTGCTTTAACTTGATACAATAATTTCAGGAAATCATCAAAAATATACATGTAATACGGGACCGATACGGGACCGATTTGAGTTCGGTTTGAAACAGAGATGGTTAAAAGACGTCACGCATTAGATGGACGTGGTGGATCTTAAAATTCAACTGATAAAAACGTTATTGTGGATCAACCAACATGTTGATTGATCTTCAATAACTATTTATCAGTTGTTGTTTTTTAAAGTGTACCACGTCCAATTCGTTCCCACATTGTCTGCTTCAAACCGAATTCGAATTGGTTAAGTATTAACACAATTATAGAAGATTTTCTGCAATTCGTGTATCACGTGATTATCCACCTTGATGTTACAAGATTGGCAAGGTTCATTTTGCCTGATCCCGGTTGATATATGTTTCAGGTCATTCAATACCGTTTTAACGGATCTGTGGATTTTTACCGGAACTTCTCTCAGTATGAATATGGTTTTGGTGATTTAGATGGAGAATTCTGGCTTGGTAAGTGAAAAATGAAAATTAATATCGTAAGGAATCTTTAGTGAAGTATACAAAAAAATCAATTGATGAACCAGAAGCATACAGATATGACAAGCTTGGTTAGGAAAGAACATATGTTACAAACATAATTAGCATTTTACCCATGGAATGTGACTACGTTACTGTTACTATTCTAATATTGTATATCCAAATTTTAATTATAAACTGAATAAGACAGGAAATTCAAACAGTAGAATAAAGCAAAAAGAAACATTTTGTTTGATGTCATCAATTCGTAATGTATCAAAAAGCAGTGGGAGAAAAGAATAGAAATAAAGATGATCAGCATTGCCCCCACTGCTCATAATGTTTCCCATGATTCAATAGTATAATCAGCCCCACACAACATATGTACTTTATTTGAAATTGAACCATTCAAGATCGTTTGGGAATGAATCAATTTCTCGACTTGTACGCCATTATTCATGTACCGCACTTTTGTTAAAAAAAAAGACGGCTCATGCAGTGCACTTTTCCAAATACCAAAGTTAAAGACAGCTTTAATAGGAGGCAAATTAGCACAGAAAGAACCGAAAAAAGGTGAAATTATCATCAATTTCTTCTTTTGTCTCCGTCTCAGTTTTTCACATGCCTTCTCTGATCTATTGGTGTCATAAACCATGTCTTGTATTGTCAAATTATTGATACGAAGGAGCATCAAATAAAGCACAGCTTTGCAGATAAACCCATTTTCATCCTAGGCGAAAACGGCTTTGGAACAACATTTACTTATCGCTGCTTTTCTTCGACAATCTCGTAACTACAGCTCAAAAAAGCTGCAGTTACGTAATTTTCGAAGAGAAGCGACTTGGTCCTTTCTGGTCTTTAATTCCAGGTTTACGATACATATACTATCTATCGAGGGTTAGCACAGTTTTGAGGATAGACTTAGTTTCGTCCAAGGATAAAACAGCCTATGAAAAGTTCAACAATTTTCATCTGTCCCCAGGATCTTCATACACGCTACATTTGAGCCGGGGCTCGGGTACTGCAGGTATGATTTGCTCTATTTTTATCAGATATTCAACGCTTCCCCCAAACTCCAAGTGTGTTCAGTTTTGAAACCTGCCACAGACAATAAAATGGAAGTAGATTTAGATGTGCATCACAGAACATCACAGAACTGAAAATGTTGGGACGAAAGGAGAAAATGCTGATCAACAGCATTTTCTTCTTTTGCCTCAATGGTTTGCCAAGTCTATTACGTCATTCTCTCTTATGAACAGAGCACATTATCTCAACATTCCATTTCGATAGAATGAGCTCTGTTCTCGCGGGGTCATTTCACGTCTAATCTCGGGGCCTTGGCGGGATTTCAGTATCCAATCGTTAGCGATACACAACAAAACAATTTAAAAAGCTGATACAAGCTTTCATTGGCTGACGCTTCAAATTACCGGCTTCAGCCAAAAATAGAAGCGACGTAATGTATACGTAATCAAACCAGATCAAACTGAATGATTTTGATTCGATAATTCAAATGTTACCGGCTTCAGCCAAAAATAGAAGCGACGTAATGTATACGTAATGATCATGCAAGATAAAACTGAATGATTTTGATTCGATAATTCAAATTGTGTGCTATAATTAGATTATGACGACCAAATAGGCTGTTGGCGTACCGAAAATTGCAGAGGTCATATTTGATGGTTTAATCAAAAGACCTCGGCAATGGAGAGTAATTACGTCAAAACAAGTTCTTGCTTGGGAAGTGATAACATGTGGCATATCAACATGTCGCACAAAAGGTAGAATCTGGGAAGTCTGTAAGTCGAATTTTATAAAAAATGGCACCCATCAAATGCCTGCTTGTATTTAATTATCACAACAAGGATAAACCCTTTCCCAAACAAGATGTTTAAACGTCTCTAGTTTAACAAGCATTTACCATTGAGGCCTAAGAAGGAAATACTGAAACAAATCGATCGTTTGCTTTTGTCTTAAAGTGACATTTGACATATATCTTTTCGTAAATTTTACTTTTATACTTGTCTTAAAGAGAATATTTTCTAATGAAAATTCTGAAAATGTCAAGCCAAAGTATAGCACTGTTTTTGTGTTAAAATCAAACAAATTGATGTATACAGTAGTTCAGATGTATGAATTCGTATATGGAATTTGTGATTTATGTCTCAACGTTAAAAGCGTGTTTTCGCTTATCAGCAACAACTTCAAAAATTAATAGCATTTATACGCATTAGAATATCCAATTTTGGCATCAAGACACACTTTAGAAATGAAATGGGAATATAATAACCCTTTTATACTTCCTATGATATAGTGTACACTAAGATTATATTTATCAATATGAATTTTGGCCTCTGCAACAGCTTTCTATTCGAAATAAACTGATTTTTGCTGTTTTCGAAGGCATTAGGTAGCACAACTTTCTCTACATTTTAGGTGACTCGAGCGGAATGTACTACAGTGTGGGATACGACTTCTCTACAAAAGACTCGAAGAGCAATTACTGTGCGAAAAAGGATCACGGCGGATGGTGGTACGGAAACTGTGCTCACGCAAACTTGAACGGGAGATACTACACTCCCGGAGAGAATCACGGGGAATCCGGGATGATTTACAGGTCGTTCGATGATTCACGATCACTGAAGTCGACAAAAATGATGGTTAAAAGGAAATGACTTTATATGTGATTGATGGAATTGAATTAAATTGCATAGTTATGTGATAACAACTTAATCATTAAACCCTTTTAATGAAATATCGTGTTGTTTTGATTTACGGCATGTATGTAAATAGAAAGAAAGGGTGATTGATTCCATTTTTTGTCGTCTGTGAATGTTAATTAGTTGGACAGATGACCCATGTTGCTTTTGAGGGTTGCTAAATGTAAGTAAATACCCAGAGCTACAGCTTAACCCTTTCCCAAACAACAAAAATTTAGGGTGGCTCAATCTGAAAACTGAGGCAGAATGACAATATGGGTTCTTCAAAGGATAGTATTTGTGTAAAATATAGCACAGAAAATATTGAGACAAAAGGAGAAACTGCTGGTTATCAGCAGTTTCTTCTTTTGTTTGAATGTTTTCCCAAGCCTTTTCTATTAGGGACGTCAAAACCAGGTCTTGTTTGGGAAAGGGACAATTAAAGAGGTTGAAGTCTTTTCGAAATGTAATATTCTATTTTCTCATCAAACCCTATTCTGTAGTTTCTCATTGGACTCGTCTTACTGAGGCGGTATAAATGAGTACCAACAGCACAAAGTTTGGATTTGAATTGACAAATATAGAACGATTCCTCTCTCTCTCCCAACTGTTGCTCTGAGTAGCCATTAACCCTTTCCCAAACAAGACCTGGTTTTGACGTCTCTGATAGAAAAGACTTGGGAAAAAAATAAAAATATTGAGACAAAAGAAGAAACTGCTGATAACCAGCAGTTTCTCCTTTCGTCTCAATATTTTCTACGCCATATTTAACAAAAATCCTATCTGTAATAACATCCAGTTCGTCATTTGTGGCAGTTTTTGAAGTGGATCACCCTAAAATTTTGTCATTTTGGAAAGGGTTAAAGAACATAATTGATTTTGATCAGACTGTGCGTATACACAGGCTGATTAGAATCCGTGCTGTTCTTGAATGCCATAATGTCATTTCATCAGATCCCGGCTCGTATGTATTTGCAGGTATTTCAGTACCGTTTTAACGGATCCGTAGATTTTTACCGGTTCTTCTCTGAGTATGAAAATGGCTTTGGTGATTTAGATGGAGAATTCTGGCTTGGTAAGTGAGGAAACAATTAACACCGCTTTTTTTCAACGAAACCTCGCATTTTCAATTTGTTGTAAGCTAAGCTGCATTTAAGAGGCTTCTGTTGAAAATCAACGTTATACAATAATCATTTCAGACAAAAATCTTGTCATTTTATGAATAAATGAAACAAAAAACATGAAAGAAAAAAGGCAAACAGGCTAGGAAACAATGTTTGTTTGAAATAAATTATTATTACGCTCTTAGCTAGAGTTGCTCTGTCGGGTCATTTATCGGGATGATCTATATGACATGTATATAGCAATATTTCTTTAGCCCATAACACATAAACTTTATATGAGTTTCAATGAAATGTTTGACTTGCGTAAATCGTTAGGAGGGATATCGTTGACATTTTCTACAAAAAAAAACATGTATTGGCGTCCCATGTGAAGATATCTTCGTAAAGCACTGAGAAAAAGAATAAAATGGTAATGGTTTTGTTTAAATTGTAAATATCAACAAAACATTATGACAACTAATGCAATCAGTTCATCGTGAGAATGTTGTTATCACCATGCCCTCCATTCCAGGTCTACGATACATATACTATCTGTCGAAATTGAACACAGTATTGAGGATAGACCTAGTTTCATCCACTGGTAGAAAAGGCTATGAGAAGTTCAACAATTTCTACCTGTCCTCTGGAGATTTATATACACTACATTTGAGCCGGGGCTCCGGGACCGCGGGTAAGTTTCTGTCAATACGAAGATTCACTTAGAAATACAGATAGGATTTTTAAATATCTTTGTCAATTACCGAATGCGCAGCCCAAATCCCCAAATGACTGCGAGCCAAAAGCGAGTAAAAATGCAAACAAACACAAACATGGTTGTTAGGTGTGCTTTCCATTAAACTATTCCGAATGTTTTAACAAAGGACGATGAATTTATTGAGAATATTGCAAGTCGTATGTTCGCCAGAAACGCCATATCGCCTCCTCCTCATTTTCCAGATTCACGCTTAGGCCCCTCCTCTTTTTCCAGATTCACGCTTAGGCCCCTCCTCTTTTTTCAGATTCACGCTTAGGCCCCTCCTCTTTTTGCAGATTCACGCTTAGGTTAGTCTACTCCTAGTGAGATTCACGTGACGTTGGATTTATTCGGATGACGTCGCAAACATTCGGCAGTGGAAATTCCTCCACCGAATATATCCAAAGTCGCACGAATAGGTTTGGAAACGTAACGAATGTTAACGACGTCGCACGAAAAATTCTGACGTCGCGCGAATCTCGTTAGGGGTAGGCTACCTGATTTTATAACTTCATCATTTTAGGCGACTCAGATGGGATGTACTACAGTGAGGGCTACTCTTTCACTACACAAGACCGCGATAGAGATTCAAGAAGTGGCAACTGTGCGGATAAGGATCACGGCGGGTGGTGGTACGGAAACTGTGCTCACGCAAACTTGAACGGACAATATTACACTCCCGGAACAGATCACGGAGAAGCCGGGATGATTTACCGATCATTTGATAATGAAAAATCACTTAAGTCAACAAAAATGATGATAAGAAGGAAATGATACATTTTGCCTTTGTTACGTAACTACATAATCTAGAAATATATATATGCAACTGTTTCATAATTTTGTTGATTTTTTCTACGCTTTGGGGACCCAAAAGAAAATAAAGAGTTTGGAAATCAGAAGAAAATGCTCCAGACAAACGTAACGTCCTTTCTCATATTTCTTACGAATAGTCGTTATGTTTTCTGCCGCCATCTACGTTTATACCTTTCCCAAACAGTGACACCTTCTTGTGCATCGATTCTTTAGAAAGCATTTATTCAAATGGAGAAAAGTCGATAACAAGCAATTAGCTCTTTTGCCACAACATTTTCTTTGCTTGATATATATACACAAAATTGTATCGTCGTCGGCATCCATTTTATCATTTGCAGTAGCATCAAGATTACATCAATCCCATTTCTTGTCGACTGAAAAATTGATGATATGATCTTGTTATTAACAACATTGGACTTGGACGTATTTGAAAATATTTCATTGTAACAGAAAGGGACAACATCTTTGCAAAACATGCGATATTCAACCTGTGCCTACTTTTTGAGATCCTTAAAGAGTTAAGAATTAGTAAAGAAGTAACTTGTATACTAGTATCCCATTCCCACCTTGACGCACGCCAAGAAAAATGCTCTGGGAAACATGGGAAATGAAGAAATTGCTTGTCACAAGCAATTTCTTCAATATACACAATATTTAGGAACCCAAAATCCAAAGATTTTTAACATTTCATCTAAATTGAAATTGCCATTTGCAACACCTTTCAAATTTGAACATTCCTAAATGTTGCTATTTGGTAATGTTTAAGTAAAACCTATTTTTTTTTTATTTTTCTGTCGCCTGAAACGCACGCTAACAAAGGAAACAAGAGCCGTCATAGACGGATTATGCTCCCCAAATTAGTTTTTGTCACAAAACAAAAACTATCATACATTAAGCCCCCCTTTTCCATGACAGATTTTTTGTACACACATTATTTAGAGAATATGGTCTAGAACATCTCATTTATCACAGAAGTACAAAATTTAATTGAATTCTGCCCATTAGATGAAGAGAAATTAGAGAAAAACTTCTGAGATCTGGCTGTGGACGGACGGACAGACGGATGGACAGCATGGCGACTATATGCTCCCCCGATTTTTTTTCGGTGAGCATAATAAAAGCATTTCGTAGGTGTTATGTTAATATTTCGTATTACCAGACGACAAAATACTGGACTATTCCAATTTGGAAGGTGTTGCAGACGGCAATTTCAAGTTGATAAAATATTGAAAATATTACCATTTTGGTTTAGAAAACATAGTGGAAAATGAGGAAATTGCTTGTCACAAGCAATTTCTCCATTTTCCACAATTGTTTTACAGGCCCTGCTTGTGAAAGAGTCAAAAGGCCTCACTGTGCAGTAATGGTTTAAGGCTTGATTTATGTCGTAGTTCCGAGATTTTATAACAAAACCGACGATTTATCAAAACATAACAGTAAACCCTGTCTATTTTTAGCACAGCATTCATTGCCATTTTCGTCATCATTACAGTATCATTAGACCATACACTCTCGAGAATTCTTACGGAGAAACCGGTATGATAGATAGATCATTTAACCAATTCCGAAGCAAGGCACAGACGAACAGATTTTTTGTCGTTTTTTCTGGCCGGTTGGAAACAATTTTTGGAAAAAGTAAAAGGATGAAACAAATAAGTCATACATCCGTGCCTGAAGGAGAGGTAATTTGGCTGCAGTTGTTACCTATCACATGATCACGGTGTATAATCACGTGACTCAAAAATTCCGATACTCTTCAATATCGTTTTTGATACTTGACCAATTTGAATTCGCTTTGAAGCAGAGAAGGTAGAAAAATGCCAGGAATAAGCTGGACGTGTTGGATTTTTGAAAATTCAACAGATAAAAAAGTTGTTGAAGATAAACCAAAATTTGGGTTTATCTTCCATAACTTTTTTATCAGTAGATTTTTCAAAAATCAACCACGTCCATCTAATGCGTGACGTCTGTCCACATTCTCTGCTTCAAACCGAATTCAAATCGGCCCAGTATTTACAAAGTTAATGAAGATTTTCTGAAAATATTGTATCACGTGATTATCCACCGTGATGATGCACAGTCAAACTCCACGTGATGATAAAAACAAGGTACGGAAAATCAAGATCAGGATAAGTTGTGCAAATCATTGTGGAAAAGAAAAGACAGTGTCGGACTAGAGTGTATAATGACACTTTATTGTTTTTCCAGGTCATATTCACATTCAACAAATGAGCCAGGATCTGGAAAAACGTCTCTTAAGGCTTTTGAGCCCAACATAGATCCAGATCAGTCTGTGCATACGCACAGTCTGATCAGGATCCATACTGTTCTCCAATAGCTTCTTCGTGACCTGTAGTAATTTATAGAGAACAACATTGATGCATATTGAACTCCATTTAACAACAGACCGATCTTGAAACTCGATTTTGAAAAGTGCCACAAGGGGCGTTTTACCAGATCCCGGCTCAAATATAGTGTACACAAACATAACAATACAGTGTATTTCTGATATCACAATCCAATGAAACAGCTAATTATTTTACGATGACCCTTCCAAAAACAAGAATTGTTTTGACGTCCTTCATAGAAAAGGTCTTGGAAAACATTGAGAGAAAGGTGGAAATTGCTGACTAGATCTATCAGCGATTTATTTTCTCTCGATATTTTCTGTGCTATTCCATAGACCTTTACTATTCATAATATAATAATCCAAGGGCGGATCCAGAAATTTTTTCCAGGGGGGGTCCAAGACCAAGATTTTTTCCAGGGGGGGTCAAAGCTCAAATTATGGCTTAAAATGCAATAAATATGTAACGTTACACTAAATTTATATAGTAAAAATTTAATTTTTGGCCAATGCCAGGGGGGGTCCGGACCCCCCCCCCCCGACCCCCCTCTAGATCCGCCCATGTAATCTATCAATATCATTTATTTCGTCTCTGTAAATGATTTCACACTGGACTGGTCTAAAATTTCGCCATTTAAGAACGGGCCAAAACGAAAAAGTGGTTTTAAACAAATATTGAAAAAACATTTTCGCGAAGAGGAGACATAGATATTTCAAAAGACAAACACATGATGGTGAATTAACCTGTAAAGGCCTATAGAAGAGCTGGGATCTAGAAAGAAAGGCCTGAAAAGTCATGGCATTTGAAACATTTTTTTTTCCAGATCAGCCTGTGTCAAAATGCAGTCTGATAATGATTCGTGCTCCTCTCTACAAGTTGTTGCAGGTAATGAAAAACACATTGCAAATAAGATAACATGGTGGGTCATGATGAGGCTGTGAAAAGACACAGGTTGATCTTGATCCAAACTGACCTCCAATGCCATAAGGAGCATCTTTTCAGATCCAGTCTCAGTTCAGTAACTTTGTGAAAAAGTTAAATCTTTTTCAAATTATTAATGCTTTTTAATGCACCAACAATGTAAAGGCTTTGGAAAACATTGTGAAAATTGAAGAAATTGCTAGTAACAAGCACATTCTTCATATCATTTCTTCCACCATGTGTAAATTCTGTACATCATTGACTTTGTGTTGTTTGTAAATGGGTTAATCTTGCATCATTTCTTTCACTATGTGTAGATTCTGTACATCACTGACTTTGTGTTGTTTGTAAATGGGTTAATCTTGCATCATTTCTTCCACCATGTGTAAATTTTGTACATCACTCACTTTCATTACTGAAAAGTAGAGAAAACAAGAGCTAGAGAAAACAAGAGCCGTCAGAGACGGACAGTGCTCCCCGATTAAGGCATTGTCACAATAAATGTATGCCATGCAGAGCTAAGATTAAGCTAACAAACGTTAAGCCCCCTTTTTACATGACATACTTTTTATACGCAAATTTAAAGTAGTTTATTGTCAAGGGCATCTGATTTGCTACTCAAATATGAAATTTCATCAAATTTTGACCATTAGACTATGAGAAATTAGAGAAAAAGTGTATTTGACCTTAAGTCCCCTTTTCCCATGACGAGGCCTCAAATCCAAAAACTGGGAAAAGTACATCGGCATTATGTCATAGGGAGTTCACATGGTAAGTTTCATTTTATTTGGCCCAAGGGTTATAGAGAAATCGCTTCGGACGGACGGACGGACGGAATGACAGACCGACGGACGGACAGACGAAGCAGCGACTATATGCTCTCCCTTCGGGGAGCATAACAAAAAATATACCAGGGATGGTCTGAAAGTAGTTGGACTTTTGACTAGTTCTCTAAAACCATTCAACTTTTTAACAAAATTCTTTTTACACTGTTTGAACAAATTGTCCATCTATATCTATGCATTTTTGCAATCTTCGTAGCAGATTTATTATCCCCACTATTAACCATGACGTAGACCCAATGTTGTAGGTACAGTGTAACAGCCGGTGTCAAAGGCGCCCTGGTCTCAAATTTCTTCCCAGCAAGCATTTTTTTCAGTTCTATAGACAAAAAAAAGTCACATGGGGTGAGGTTTGGGCTATAAAAATGGTAAAACAACTATTGCCATATGTAATAGTTGATAATCTCCACTGTAGATGTGGTAGTATGAGACTCAGAGTGTGCGTAATCGTGAAGTAGAAAACTTTTTTCTTTGCAAATCTGGGACGCGTTTACTTCAGCAATTATTCTTAGTTTTTTTTAATTACTTCAAAATTGTACTTGGCAATGACAGTTTTTACCATTTGACATGAAACGAGTAACTATCAATCCTCGTGAATCCCCCAAAGCAACAAACATGATTACCGACCGAAGGTAACAGCTTAATCTTCTCAGGTGTGGGGAACCAGCTTGTTTCCATGACTGCTGCGACTGATTTTTTCCCCAAGTCAGGAATTATGAACCCTTATTTAACCTCAAGTAATAATGTGGTTCAAAAACTTAACTCATTCACGATTAAAATGACTAGAATATTCTTTTATTTTGGTTACCCTGTTTGTTTCTCTAATAAATAGCCTATGATACATAAAACACCTATCTCATATAAGTGGACAGAATATTGTATATATACAACTATTGAAGCCTGATTATTTAATTTTCTTGCAACACTTACATTCTCTCTTGATAGGCCTCTTTGTACCATTGATCTCGCATTCCATACTGCTTAGGTAAACTTTGGCACTGAAATGAAATTATTCATGAAATAATCCATGTTTTACCATGTTTATTGTTTATTTAACCACAATTCTGAGTTAGCAGTTTTTAGGATGTAGCAAGGATACTATTTGATTTCAATTTATTCCATTTCTAATTTCAAATTTAGGATATAAAAAATGCTCAAAGCTAACCAATATAATTTGGACCATAAAATTGCCTTACTCATTCCAGCAAAAGTTGAAGTTCATTAACCCTGTCTGAAACAGCTGAAATTTACACTGTTCCTACATGAAAGAAGCTGCAAACAATGAAATTGATATTGATACAAATTCATACAATATAACACAGGAACTATTGAGGTGAAAGGACAAAATGCTGAATCAGCAGCATTTTTTTCCCTTGTCTCAATGGTTTGTTTCAAAAGCTTTTAATTTATGCTCATAAGGTGGACTATAAAAATCATTTTATTTGCTAATTTTCAGAATGGCCTTTTTAGACAATTTACACACGTGCTTTCAGAGGACAGCAAAGCGCAGCTTAATTGTACATCAGAGTAATGATTCATTACCTACAGGCTGATATGATGGCCACATAACCATGTGCAAAGTTTGAAAGCATTATTGCCAAATGCCAATGCAGACACACAGGTGTCTGGAATAGCCTTCTATTCTATAAATAGTAACACTTTAAATCAACTTAGAGGCTTACAAAATGGCAGATGTAAGCTCAGTTTTTTCCTTTCATTTGAACCATTGATTTCTGCTATAAATTTGCATCAACAAGTAAGAAAATATTAAGACAAAAGGAGAAAATGCTGGTCATCAGCATTTTCTTCTTTTGTCTCAATGTTTTTCTCAAGCTTAATCTATTAGGGACATCAAAACCAGGCCTTGTTTGAGAAAGGGCCAAAAATCAACTTAGAGGCATACAAAATGGCAGACCCAAGCTTACTTTTTTCCTTTCATCTGTACCATGACATTGCCTTGTTGATTTCTGGAATATGTGTGTTCTAGTTTTGTTATTGCATCAGGGGACATAATTCTCCATTGTTCAGATCGGTCTTGCCATCGCCATACTGCCTGGGTATCCTCTGAAACAGAAAAAATGCCCATACAGAAGCGAGTCCAGAAGGGTACGGGAGGCTCAAAAGGTCCCCCCTTTGTAACCTGATAGTTTCATTTTCATACAGAATTTCAGTGAAAATCGTGTAATACTATGAAAATGCACCCCTCTTTTATATGTTCGAACTCCCTTCACAGAAATCCTGCATCCGTCACAGGAGACCTTAGTCACGTACATAATAATTACGTTTTCTGATGATCAGAATTGTCTATCCATCCCCATACAGCCTAGTCAAGATGAAGGCTTAGTTTATTTAGGTCATGGTAATCCCTTTCCCAAACGAAACCTGGTTTTGATGTCCCTTTAAGAAAAGGTTTAGGAAAACATTGAGGCAAAAGAAGAAAATGCTGATAATCAGCATTTTCTCCTTTTGTCTCAATATTTTCTGAGCCATTTTGTACCCAAATTCTATCTGATGTAAAATCCATTTTGTCTTCTGCAGAAGCTTTCGATTTGGACCATAATATTTATTACATATGATTTTGTCGTTTGGGAGAGGGTTAAATGGATCATTAAAAAATTACCTTCTCCAGGTATGGCGGGTCTTTCATCTGCTGCCATGTTAGCGGGATGATATGTTGCCGAGCTAGCGGGCTGGTCTGGGGTTTGGGCTCTAGATGCCTGGGCTGACAGAGGTGCCTCAACAGTGCTAAAATCAAAATTATAATAAAATTAAACGTGACTTGTCACCTAAAAAGGGAAATGTGAAAAATATTGAACCTAGACAGTCTGTACAGACTGACTAGGATCGAAACTCTTGGGTAATTTGTTTAACCCTTTCCCAAACAAGACCTGGTTTTGACGTCCCTGATAGAACAGACTTGGGAAAACATTGAGACAAAAGAAGAAACTGCTGTTAACCAGCAGTTTCTCCTTTTGTCTCAATATTTTCTGTGCCATATTTTACACAAATTCTATCTTTCATAACTTCAACTTTGTCATTTGTGACAGTTTCTAAAGTGGATCCTCCTAAAATTTTGTCATTTGGGAAAGGGTTAATCTAGAATGCTTTTTCTATCTTACAATATCTTCATTTTCCAAATAGGACATATTGATGGTCGCTGTTGGGTAGTCAGTTTCTCAGAACTTGGTTTTATGATCTCACATAAAGTCCCTTTTAGTGTGATAGGTCATAAATATAATAATCTTTTGACAAATAAATGCCCAATCAGAACCAAATTTCAGAGAAAACATATCGTCAGGAGACTTTGACTATGTCAATACAGGATTTAGACTAGTACTACCACTAGTAAATTTAAGGCCCAGTCCCACTGGCCGATTGACAAAAACGTATGCAAAAAGGACAGAGGACGAGCAAAATTTTGGTAGTGGTACCATCCGTTTTCATCCGCTATAGAAAATGGCGAAAATATAACGGAAAAGAGAACTCGTCAGTAGTATATAGCGGGGATGTTAAACGGATATTCGTGGGAAGCCTGGCGGATGGGAGCGGATGTCAGCTAAATATACGGAATACATTCCAGATAAAAACTCTTTTTTTCCATTTGTATACTTTATATACGTGATGCATATGCTTACATCCTTTCTATTTCCGTGCTGCTAAGGATGTATAGACGTTCCATGTACCTTATCGTTTCCCTATCAATCCCTTTTAAGTTTCGGCTGACTTGAGTCTTAAGGATGCCTATAGGATTAAGAAAGAAAACGGACTGATAACGGACATAGAATGTCTGTTGCTCGTATATATTGCGGATTTATATTGTACACGACAGAAGGTTCATCCGTTTTAAAAGTTTTGGGCAGCTCAAAACTTCTTACGCGGATGAAATTACGGTTGACGGATGCCCGTTGGACAAAACATATGCAATAAGTACACATCGGATGGCAAGAGACTTCCAACGGAGGGCAAGAGACGTCAAACGGAAAGCAAGGTTTTTTGTACGTTTTATATCCTCTTTGCATCCGAAAGTGCAGTGGGACTGGGCTTTTATAGATAGCTTTACCGCTTACCTGCTTTCCCAAACAAGCTCAGGTTATGAGGTCACTATCAGAGAAAGCTTTGGAATATAGTGTCTTTGTTAATTCATTCCTGCACATTGATACTTTTTAAAAGCCCTTAAAATAAAGGATCTAGAAAGCATTGTGGAAAATGAATAAATTGCTAATGACAACCAATTTCTTCATTTCCCACAATGTTTTCTACATAGAGAACCAAAAATTTGACAAATTTCATTTACATCTTCAAATATGGCCAGTACAAAAGTTTTGCCATCTGGTATTGGGTTTAGGATCATCCGAACATGGTGTTTAAATTCTATTATGATCTTTAATTAAAAGCATTAATAGAGGGACGTTAAAAATATTTGATCTAATTTTCCAAGACTAATAAAGAAGAAACTTACACTTTGACCTCCCATTGATCATCTGCACCAAACTTGTATGTATCAATCACTCTGGAGGGCCAGCGGACCTGTAGAATAACATAAGATTCAGAACTGAGATGCATTCTTTAGAGTGAGACTTTTTAACCCATTACCAAACGGCAAAATTTTAGGCTGGTCCAAATTCAAAGATGTTGAAGACACCAATTTAAGTGAATGATATTCAACATTTTTTTGTCTTTTAACAAAATGAAGAAATTGCTTGTCACAAGCAATTTCTTCATTTTCCACAATGTTTTCCAAAGTCATTATCTAAAATGGTGTCAAAAGGCGTCACTGTGTGGTAATGGTTAAGATAGTTTACAATTAGAAATTCTGTAGATGATTTAGATACAGTGGTTTTGAGACCAATATTTTGATCAACCTGTGTTTCAAATACTTCATACTTAATTCAAATGACATCATTATGACATCATTTGTATAAAGTATGGAGAACTCAGAACACCATCGTTTATAAATTATGGAGCATTTAGAACAACTCGGACAATTGAATTTTCTCTCATATTGTTTCTACAGAAGTGACCAAAGATTTCTGTAAGAAGTATAGATAACACACTTTCCAATCAACCCTTTCCCGAACAAGACCTGGTTTTGACGTTCCTAATAGAAAAGGCTTGGGAAAACATTGAAACATAAGGAGAAACTGCTGATAACCAGCAGTTTCTCCTTTTGTCTCAATATTTTCTGTGTCATATCTTACACGTATTCTATCTTAAATAACTTCTATTTTGTCATTTGTGGCAGTTTTTGAAGTTGATCACCCTAAAATTGGGAGAGGGTTAAGGGGCTTGAAATTTTAGTAAAAGGTCAATTGAACATACCTGAACTGTCCGGCCTGGTAACTTTCTGATAACCACACCCACTGTTCCTTGACCACCATCTTCGTCCCCTTTATTCCAATCTTTTCCTATATAATCATGAAATTGAAATACTGGAATTACCAATCCCATTGCATGAGAAATCAGATTTGGCCAGTCAGGTTTATGCAATATTACACAGAAAATAATTGTATTTTCATTAGTAAAACAGAACACTGGTACCTAACAGAAAAAGCTATGCAAACATAGAGACAAAAGAAAAAATGCTGATAATGAGCATGTTCTCCTTTAGACTCGACATTTACATTGAGGCAAAAGAAGAAAATGCTGATAATCAGCATTTTCTCTTTTTGTCTCAATATTTCATATCCTATAATTGTTCACAAATTGTATATTTAACAACTTCCATTTTGTCATCTGCAGTACTTAGCTTTCAAATAGGAGAACCCTAAAATTTTGTCATTTGGGAAAGGATAAACACATCAAAGTATGCAAAACAGATTCGTCTATTTCACGTTATACACTAACCTCTAATAACAAAACATCCTATCTCTATACATCCATGTTCTACTTGTCTTGGAGTTCTGATAACTTCTATGTCATATTTATCTACTTGGTGACCAAACCTATACCCGCCTAACTGGTTGTTGTTGTCCCATAGTACAAACACAATGCCTGGAAAAAATCCTTGAAATTGAATAATTTCTCACATAAAAAATTCTGAAGAAAATATTGAGACAGAATTAGCTCCAAATTTGGGCCGTCCAAATTTTTAGCAAATTGAAAAGGGTTAACACGTGTCATGCTTTTCCTGAAATATTCCGGTAGGTTAAGCTGGGAGAAAAGAGCAAGATCAGGCAGCAAATACATGCAGTCTGAACTGACTCGATTCTACATCCTTTTATACATTCAGCATGAAAACATTTAACCCATTACCTCACATTGACTCTTTTTGATTCCATTTAAGATAAAGGCTTTGGAAAACATTGTGGTAACTGTTGATATTGCTTGTGACAAGCAATTTCTTAATTTCCCACAATGTTTTCTATCCCAAAAGACCAAAGAAATTTAAATTTAATTCACACAAAATTTTCGTCTGCATCTTTGATTTTGGGCCAGTCTAAACAGATTCACCAACCTTCAGTTTTATGTCCAACAATGGTCCCTGGACCTTGTCCATCTTGTCTATCCCACGACCAGTCCTTCCCTCTCTGAACTCGTGAACCCAAGGGAGGCAATCTTCCTATCTCTTCAAAACTTAGACTAGTTGTCCCCCTTGGTACCCGCCACTCTGGCAGATCACCATAGCTGTCCATGGTTGTCATGGAGTCACCATGACTACTGCTGTGATGTGAGGGGGTGGGGCTAGCTGACTGTTGCCGTGATGACGGTTTTGGTTGGCTGGTTATGGCTGATACCCCACCCTCTGCTCCTCTAGCATCATTCTCAATCTCCTCCTCCTCAATGTCATTGTCAGACACATACCCACTCAACGCTATTGTTATGAAATTCATCACAAGTTCCTGGAATTAAAGGAGATATTTTGAAATATCAAATCAACATTCAATTAAAGGTGTTTTCCAGTTCTTGGTTAAAGATGAAATAATCAATTACATAGAAAGCATAAAAATAATTTCTGTGGTTAACATTTTTGTCACATGCCTGTGAGCACTTTTGCATCTTTAGGAAATGCAATCTAGATATTTGAAAGGCTAAAGTATAATTCTAATGAAGAAAGTTGTCTTTGTAAATGCAAAATCCTCTATGCTGATTTTTGTGTGTGTCTAGTTAAAACAATTCTTGCAGAATTTGACATATTTCTACTAATCAGTATTAATGACACATTATTTGTGAACAATATGTCCAAATTTCAAGTTAAACCTTTCAGTTTGGGAAAAGTTATTACACTGCTTTCCTTCCACTTTAAAATCCTCCAAAAATGAGATACTTATAAGGTTTTGCATTTTCAATGACAAAGTAGGTTTTCCTCACTTTATCATTAGGTGGTAATGCTGCTGTAATCAATCCTTCTGTGACTAAATCTTCTATATCTTCTTCTTCACCCACCTCGGCACCAAGATTAAACTCGTGTAATGAGTTACCAGCTATAACCTGGATTAGAATTTAGCGGTAACTTATTTAATTCCTACATAATGACACTTTCTAATGTCCTCACTAGATAAAGGCATTGGACAATATTGAGGAAAATAAAGAAATTGCTTGTGACAAAAAAAATGTTCATTTCCAATAGTGTTTTCAGTTCAGAAAGATCAAATGAAGTAAAATTTCATTCGCTGGTAATTGTCATCTGTATCATCTTTGAATTTGGAAGTCTAAAATGTTGCAATCTGATAACCCATCACCAGACGACAAAATTTTAAACTAGTCCAAATTCAAAGATGTTGCAGACGACAAATTCAAGTGAATAAAATTTTACATTTTTGTCATTTTGTATAGAAAACATTGTGGGAAATGAAGAAATTGCTTGTCACAAGCAATTTCTTCATTTTCCACAATGTTTTCTAAAGCCTTTGTCTTGTGGGGAGTCAAAAGGCGTCACTGTGTGGTAATGGGATAATGGGTTTAATGCATTCCCTAGACAAGAAAATGTTAGGTCAAATCTTAATTGACACAGTAGTAGCAAATGGCAACTGTAAGGAAACGGTGAAAGATTATTTGAGATATCATAATAGAGTACACATACTTCAAGCAACCACTATTTTGACTAATTAACCCATTACCACACAATGACTCACACAATGACTCTTTTTGACTCCCCACAAGACAGTTGCTTTGGAAAACATTGTGGAAAATGAAGAAATTGCTTGTGACAAGCAATTTCTTCATTTCCCACGATGTTTTCTACCCAAAATGATCAACAAATTTAGAATTCCATTCATTTGAATTTGTCGTCTGCAATGTGTTTGAATTTGGACTCGCCTAAAATTTTGTCGTTTGGTAATTGGGCCAAAACTTTCTTTGCAGTATGGCATAGAAATCTGTTTGTTTTCGATACCTGATATCTGTAGTAAAGCCCTGCATCTTCCGGCCTATCTGAGTTAATGACTGCTCCATGTCCTATTCTAGCTATTTCCGTACAAATTTGGTTGTTATAGTCTCCAACAGGCACACAAAATGTCTGATATCCACGCTTTCTCACAATGTTCATAAAACTAAACAGCTGACCTTGACACTAGAATAACATGAGATACATTTTACTTTTTCTGCAACAGCAAAAACTAGAAATCTATCACTGAAGGTGATAAAAATACCCCCGCCACCACATTTGTTCGGACAAGTGTTTTTGTTGAATCAGGAGCCATACTCAGAAATTGTCAATCCGATTTTCTTGAAATTTGATCCAATCAGGGGTCATAACTCAGAAAGTATCGGTCTGATTTCCGTGATTTTTGCATCTTGCATATATACAGGTCCTAATGCATACCTGTGCTAAGTATGAAGCAAATCATTCAGTAACTGTAGGAGGAATTGTCCGGACAAGCATTTTTGTCAAATCAGGGGCCATAACTCAGAAATTGTCGGTCTGATTTTCAAGAAATGTGCGTCTTGCACATCTACTGAAGTTAATTCACACCTGTGCCAAGAATGAAGCAAATCGGACAGTAACTAAAGGATTTGTCCGGACAAGCATTTTTTGGTAAAATCAAGGGCCATAACTGAGAAAGTAATGGTCAGATTTTCGTGAAATTTGCGTCATGCACATCTACAGGTCCTAATGCACACCTATGCCAAGTATGAAGCAAATCGGACAGTAACTGTAGGAGGAGTTATCCGGACAAGCATTTTTGGGTCAAATCAGGGGCCATAACTCAAAATTTATTGGTCCAATTTTCGTGAAATTTGTGTCTTGCACATCTACAGGTGACAATAAACACTTGTGCAAAGCATGAAATAAATCGGTCCACAAGTGCAGGAGGAGTTAGCCGGACAAGCATTTTTTTGTCAAATCAGGGGCAATAACTCAAAAAGTATCGGTCCAATTTTCTTGAAATGTGCGTTTTGCACATTTACAGGTTCTAATGCACACCTGTGCCAAGAAGGAAGCAAATCGGACAGAAACTGTAGGAGAAATTGGCCAGACAAGCATTTTTGGGTCAAATCAGGGGCCATAACTCAAAAAGTATCAGTCTGATTTCCATGAAATTTGCGTCTTGCACATCTACAGGTCACAATGAACACTTGTGCCAAGTATGAACTAAATTGGACAGTAACTGTAGGAGGAGTTGGCCGGACAAGCATTTTTGGGTCAAATCAAGGGCCATAACTCAGAAAGTAACGGTCGGATTTTCATGAAATTTGCGTCTTGCACATCTGCACATCCTAATGCACACCTGTGCCAAGTATGAAGCAAATCGGACGGTAACTGTAGGAGGAGTTATCCGGCCAAGCATTTTTGGGTCTAATCAGGGGCCTTAACTCAAAAAGAATCGGTCCGATTTCCATGAAATTTGCGTCTTGCACATCTACAGGTCACAATGAACACTTGTGCCAAGTATGAACTAAATCGGACAGTAACTGTAGGAGGAGTTGGCCGGACAAGCATTTTTGGGTCAAATCAGGGGCCATAACTCAGAAAGTAACGGTCGCATTTTCGTAAAACTTGAGTCTTGCACATCTGCACGTCCTAATGCACACCTGTGCCAAGTATGAAGCAAATCGGACGGTAAGTGTAGGAGGAGTTGGCTGGACAAGCATTTTTGGGTCAAATCAGGGGCCATAACTCAAAAAGTATCGGTCGCATTTTCATGAAATTTGCGTCTTGCACATCTACAGGTCACAATGAACACTTGTGCCAAGTACGAACCAAATCGGATAGTAACTGTAGGAGAAGTTGGCCGGACAAGCATTTTTGGGTCAAATCAGGGGCCATAACTCAAAAAGTATCGGTCCGATTTCCATGAAATTTGTGTCTTGCACATCTACAGGTCACAATGAACAATTGTGCCAAGTATGAACTAAATCGGACAATAACTGTAGGAGGAGTTGGCCGGACAAGCATTTTTGGGTCAAATCAAGGGCCATAACTCAGAAAGTAACGGTCAGATTTTCATGAAATTTGCGTCTTGCACATCTGCACATCCTAATGCACACCTGTGCCAAGTATGAAGCAAATCGGACGGTAACTGTAGGAGGAGTTATCCGGCCAAGCATTTTTGGGTCTAATCAGGGGCCTTAACTCAAAAAGAATCGGTCCGATTTCCATGAAATTTGCGTCTTGCACATCTACAGGTCACAATGAACACTTGTGCCAAGTATAAACTAAATCGGACAGTAACTGTAGGAGGAGTTGGCCGGACAAGCATTTTTGGGTCAAATCAGGGGCCAAAACTCAGAAAGTAACGGTCGGATTTTCATGAAATTTGTGTCTTGCACATCTGCACATCCTAATGCACACCTGTGCCAAGTATGAAGCAAATCGGACGGTAACTGTAGGAGGAGTTGGCCGGACAAGCATTTTTGGGTCTAATCAGGGGCCATAACTCAAAAAGTATGGGTCCGATTTCCATGAAATTTGCGTCTTGCACATCTACAGGTCACAAAAACTCACAATGAACACTTGTGCCAATTATGAACTAAATCGGACAGTAACTGTAGGAGGAGTTGGCCGGACAAGCATTTTTGGGTCAAATCAAGGGCCATAACTCAGAAAGTAACTGTCGGATTTTCATGAAATTTGTGTCTTGCACATCTGCACATCCTAATGCACACCTGTGCCAAGTATGAAGCAAATCGGACGGTAACTGTAGGAGGAGTTGGCCGGACAAGCATTTTTGGGTCTAATCAGGGGCCATAACTCAAAAAGTATGGGTCCGATTTCCATGAAATTTGCGTCTTGCACATCTACAGGTCACAATGAACACTTGTGCCAAGTATGAACTAAATCGGACAGTAACTGTAGGAGGAGTTGGCCGGACAAGCATTTTTGGGTCAAATCAGGGGCCATAACTCAGAAAGTAACGGTCGCATTTTCGTAAAATTTGCGTCTTGCACATCTGCACGTCCTAATGCACACCTGTGCCAAGTATGAAGCAAATCGGACGGTAACTGTAGGAGGAGTTGGCCGGACAAGCATTTTTGGGTCAAATCAGGGGCCATAACTCAACAAGGTGTCAAACTGTCACAAGATACGCCCGTAACACTGCTTTATGTCGACAGGGGAAGCAGGTTGGTAAAAGTTTCATGGTCCTAGCTATTATACTTTTCAAGATATGCCCTGGACAAAAATGAAGTATGAAAAATAACAAAAGGCAATAACTAAAAAAAAATAGGCCAGGTAGAATTATGGTTCTTTTGCACTGCACTCCCCTTTGATGAGATCTATACCCCCATGAAGTTTCATGATCCTAGCTATTATACTTTTAGAGATATACTCCGGACAAGATTCAAGTATGAAAAACAACAAAGGGCAATAACTAAAAAAAAGAGGCCAAGTAGAGTTATGGTTCTTGTGCACTGCACTCCCCCTTGGTGAGATCTATACACTCATGAAGTTTCATGATCCTAGATATAATACTTTTACAGATAAACTCCGGACAAGATTCAAGTATGCAAAACAACAAAGGGCAATAACTCAAAAAATAAGCCAGGTAGAGTTATGGTTCTTGTGCACTGCACTCCCCCTTGGTGAGATCTATACCCCTATGAAGTTTCATGATCCTAGCTATTATACTTTTAGAGATATACTCCGGACAAGATTCAAGTATGAAAAACAACAAAGGGCAATAACTCAAAAAATAAGCCAGGTAGAGTTATGATTCTTGTGCACTGCACTGCCCCTTGGTGAAATCTATACACCCATCAATTTTCATGATCCTAGCTATTATACTTTTAGAGATATACTCCGGACAAGATTCAAGTACGAAAAACAACAAAGGTCAATAACTAAAAAAATAAGCCAGGTAGAGTTATGGTTCTTGTGCACTGCACTCCCCCTTGGTGAAATCTATACACCCATGAAGTTTCATGATCCTAGCTATTATACTTTTAGAGATATACTCCGGACAAGATTCAAGTATGAAAAACAACAAAGGGCAATAACTCAAAAAATAAGCCAGGTAGAGTTATGGTTCTTGTGCACTGCACTCCCCCTTGGTGAGATCTATATTCCCATGAAGTTTCATGATCCTAGCTATTATACTTTTAGAGATATACTCCGGACAAGATTCCGGATTTTCGTAATTCCGTCGATACAGAGTTGTCGTTCATGCGGGACGGTATACCGTCTTCCGGTGTCAATGTAAACAAGCGCTATCGGTCGGAAAGAACCGCTACTGCATTCATAAATACCATAATTTTGTGGATAAAATTGGAAATATTGAAATGCACAAACTATATCGAAAGAGGCAAACGCAAGACGAGCTTGGATTCTTGTAATAAGCCGCAAAAATTAGATCAAAACATCGTATCTGGCCTAGGCCTACCCGAGTCCGAGAGACAGTACATGTACTTAGGCCTATTAGCCGAAACGCTTAGATCGTTTGGAGATTCCAACAAAGGAACCTCAGCGGAGAGAAGAAAGAGAAATCCCATCGCAACATAGTCACAACACACTAAACGCTTACATATTAAAGTAGATCTAGTCTATTGAGACAGAAGGAGAAAATGCTGGCTATCAAGGTACTCTTACATTTTGCCCAAATGTTTCCCAAAGTATTTTCTATTAGGTAAAACCAGGTGTTGTTTTGGGAAGCTTTAATGAACATACAACGAATTACATAGATCTACTTTCAGAACGAAATAGCATTTTTAAGAAAAACATGCTGACTTCGCTTTTCCCTCAATAGTTCATATTCTACAATCTATACCAAACTGTTCTTCTTAGTAGATCTAGCCTACGTATCATAGTCTACAGCCTGCTTCAAATTTGAATTAGATTTGAAATGATGGTTTATTATGTTAACCCTTTCCTATCCAATTCTTTGTTTTGATGCCCCCAAATAGCAAAATCAGAATCATTCTGACAATTAGCAAGATTTATTTTGGAAAGGACCATATTTTGTTGTTTGGGTAAGAGTTAAAAAATTCGTATTTTTTTTGGCACATTTAAAAACCAATTCTTCATTTTTAAAACTTTTTTCTTAAGTCCTGTATTTGATATCAGTAGATTGTTTGGAAAAACATTGAGAATAAGGAAGCAATTTGATGATAGATCTAGGCAGAAATATCGCCTCTTTCCTCAATATTTTCTGTGCGTTAACATTCACTTATTCTATTTCCGATATTAATCGTTTTCCAACACGGACAGTGGAAAACCGTGTGGAGTAGAATGTTCTTACAAACAATTACAAAATATTCGTTTGGAAAAACTCGCTCACAGCGTACATGTATCTTTTTTTCCCCAAAGTTGCCCCTCTTTTTATTTCTATGACGTCATATGACTAGAGTAAGCAAGGCAAAGTCATGACGTCACAAATCGACACTCGCCGGATTTGAGGCACGCCACGGGGAAAATCATTTTCAATGATAACCTATCATCGGATTATGGGAGATTTCTTTTGTTATAGTGCTCCGAACGGTTTAAAAATGATGGAAGGTGCAGAGGTATTATTAGATTCCATTATTAAGTTACAATAAAAATCATTTTCATTTAATTACTCATTGAATTTAGGAAAATATTAAAGTTGCCCCTTTTCAAACAGGCAAATGGAAGTAAACATACCGTCCCACAGGAACGACAACTCTGTATTACCGGAATTACGAAAAGACCCAATTCAAGTACGAAAAACAACAAAGGGCAATAACTCAAAAAATAAGCCAGATAGAGTTATGGTTCTTGTGCACTGCACTCCCCCTTGGTGAGATCTATACACCCATGAAGTTTCATGATCCTAGCTATTATACTTTTAGAGATATACTCCGGACAAGATTCAAGTATGAAAAACAACAAAGGGCAATAACTCAAAAAATAAGCCAGGTAGAGTTATGGTTCTTGTACACTGCACTCCGTAATGATGAGAAGAATATAACTGCCAAGTTTAAAGTCAATCGGACTTAAGGTGACAGAGTTATGCTCCGGACAAAGAAGTGGACGCCGCCGGACGCCCGGACGCCGGACATCACGGGTGATCCCATAATACGTCCCGTCTTTGACGGGCGTATAAAAAGTATCGGTCCGATTTCCGTGAAATTTGCGTCTTGCACATCTACAGGTCACAATGAACATTTGTGCCAAGTATAAACTAAATCGGTCCACAAGTGTAGGAGGAGTTGTCCGGACAAAGTTTTGGAGACAGACCAACCATCCAACCATCCAACCTTCCAACCATCAAACATCCAACCTTCCAACCATCCAACCAACCACTGGACCGACAGGCTGATTCCAGTATACCCCCTCCAAACTTCGTTTGCGGGGGTATAATAAAGACAGTTTCTTTTCAAAAGCTGCTGTAGATGACAAAAATTAATGTTGATAATGACAAGATTAGTTAAAAATATGGTACAACAAAATTATTGTGACCAAAGGTGAAAATGCTGATTATCAGCATTTTCTTCATTTGACTCAATGTTTTTAAGCTTTCCCAGTTAGGGGGAAGAAGATGGGACTTGTTTATGATTGAAGCGAGATCACATAATCTGTAATAAGGGCTCTTATGGCATTGATCTCATACAGACTCTTGATCCAGGTCAGTCTGTGCCTACGTACGACTGATAGATCCTGGCTAATTTCATTTATGTAGGTCTCAAATGTCATAAGGGCAATTCTAGAACACTGGCTAATTAACCCTTTCCCAGACAAGACCTGGTTTTGACAGGTCTAATTAGAAATACTTGGGAAAACATTGAGGCAAAAGAAGAAACTGCTGATAACCAGCAGTTTCTCCTTTTGTCTCAATATTTTCTTAGCTATAATGTACAAAAATCCTTTCTTTTTCAACATCCATTTTGTCTTCTGCAGCAACTTTCAAATTGGGCCATCCTAAATTTTTGTCGTTTGGGAAATGGTTAACCCTTTCCCAAACAAGACCTGGTTTTGACGTCCCAAATAGAAAAGTCTTGGGAAAATATTGAAACAAAAGAAGAAACTGCTGATAAACTGCTGATAACCAGCAGTTTCTCTTTTTGTCTCAATATTTTCTGTACTATATTTTACACAAATCCTATCTTTAATAACAGCCATTCTGTCATTTGTGACAGCTTTTGAAGTGGATTACTCTAAAATTTTGTCGTTTGGGAAAGGGTTAATTGAAGTTTATCCTCACAAATATAGACAGCATCTTTGAATTTGACATGCACTCAAAGGTGCTTAACCCAGTCACACAAAATGACTCTTTTTTACTCCCTTCATGATAATGGCTTCGTAAAACTAAGTGAAAAAAAAATGCTTTTAAAATGCAATTTCTTTATTTCCCACTATGTTTTCTACCTAGAAAGGCCAAAAAATGCAAACTTTCATTCACATGCTATTGTCATCTGCAAAATCTTCAAAGTTTAGCCGGTCTAAAATTTTGTTGTTTGGTAATGGATTTTAAAAAAAGGTTGGCTAGTTTGAATACCTTAATTCTTTCATCACTAGATGCCACATCCTCTCCATCAAGGTTTTTCTCGTTCGTGATGAGGAAGTCGGAGATGATGATAATACGAGGTAAAACATCGTGGCCATGAATAGTCACTCCTTCACCTAGATAAATATTAAAATGATAATTACAAGAGCAATTAGTTTATAAATCTATAATTTTCAATCAAATACGATTTAGCATTGAACAGGCATCATGGAATTGAGGACTTCATGAAAAAAATCTGAAACAGGTTTTAATAATTAACCCTTTCCCAAACTAGAACTGTCGCAAAGCGGACAAATACCCCCCACTAGCGCGTTGTCACTCAAAAAGTGCTAAAGTTCAAAGTGGCATAACTCTGAAACTACTGCCTGGATCAAGATGAAAATTACAGGTGCACAACTTCATATGATAGGAAACAACCTGCTAAAATTTCAGCAAAATCGGTCAAAAACTGTGGGAGGAGAAGAGGACACAAAATTATGTCCACGGACGGACGGACAGACGGACGGACAGACGGACGGACGGACAACCTGAATCCAGTATACCCCCCCATAACTTTGTTGTGGGGGGTAAAACAACAAAATTTTAGTGTGATCCACTTCAAAAACTGCCACAAATGACAAAATGGATGTTATTAAAGATAGGATTTGTGTAAAATAAGGCACAGAAAATATTGAGACAAAAGCAGAACCTGCTGGTTATCAGCAGTTTCTTCTTTTGTTTCAATGTTTTCCAAAGGTTTTTCTATTAGGGAAGTCAAAGCCAGGTCTTGTTTGGGAAAGGGTTAAAAGCCCTATAGCAGTACCCAATCCAAAAACTGTACAATTATTTCTTTCATATGATACCCAGCATCTTTTGAAAATATTTTTGATACAAAAAAAGGTGAAATCTGGAGAAAAAAAGTTAAAAAATCTCCAACATAAGCCTTCTCTATTGGAAACTTCAAAACTCAGTCTTGTTTGGTAATGAGTTAATACATACCATGACATTCTATGTAGGTTAACGCCATTGCCAAGGCTTGAAATAGAGGTGATCGTCCTTCTTCAAAGTTCTCTGGAATGCAAAGAGGGTTATTCATTGATAAAATAGGAAATAAAAGTTTTTTTGTACAAATCATAACATGTTTTATCATTTGTTTTCATCCTTAGTGCTTTTCATGATGAATCAAAACAGAAAGGTTAAGACCACATAAATATGTGCATAAACTTGTCTTATAAAACTTAATAATGGTGTGTGCCAATGCCTGCAAAATTTTAGAATCAGATTAGCAAGAGTTTAAATACACATTTCTTAATCCATTGCAAAATGTTAGACTGTTTTAAATTCAAAAGCTTTGCAGACTACAATTTCAAATGTATGAAATTTTGCATTTTTTTCTTTCAGGTAGAAAATATTGTAGAAAATGAAGAAAATTGCTCGTCACAAAAAATTTCTTCATTAACAACAATGTTTTCCAAACTCTTTATCTCAAAGGGTGACAAAAAGTATCGTAAAATTCTTTTAAAAAAGTTGTATATAAAGTTTGCTTGTTGGCGGAAAATCTAAAACTAAATTGCTCAACCCCCAAATATTGCAATCTTAGTTAGATATAATCTTTGAAAGATAATGTATTTTCTGAATCTTTGGGAAGGAATACATCATTGTGTTCTTATATTGGGTTTCAATTCTGTATAATTAAAGAAATATTTAGAATTCAAAAAAATATTTCATCTCTTTAACTTAAAGAAATTTATTTTTTTCACTCTCCTGTAAATTTTTACAAAATGTAGTTACAATAGTTTTGCACTAAACATTAGATATCAACTCACCTAAACCTTCATTTATAGCAGTTCTAAGTGTGACATAATCGTTAGAAAACTGTTGAAGTATGGACGTTTCTTCACCAAATACAATAAGTGATATAAACTCTTCCAGAGCAAACCTATCAGCCCCCACATCTACACCTAAAATAGATAGAACAACTTTTTTTTTTTCATTTTTTTTTCATTTCTAACATTTTTTCAACAAAAAAGACCAGAAAATGAAAAATTTCAATCACTTGAAATTGTCATTTGCAACATCTTTGGATTGGGAAATGTAAACCCATTAACAAACAACAAATATTAACACTTGTTCAAATTAAAAGATATTACAGACATCCATTTCAAGTAAATGGAATTTTATAAAATTTGGTCTAGATGACACGGGTGGGCATCAGGGGAGCTATCTCGAAAGTGTGTTAACGTAAATTTGTTCCCACGCCACATCCGGGAATGTGGAGGTAGTGGAAATCGTCGTATATTGACAAACGGACAAAGGTGAGCACTCGCTTTTATTTGTTTTTTCTTTCAAAGAGCGCATTACTTAAAAATCTGGCGATGCAGTGCAATGCTACTATGTTTAAGCAATGCATGAAGACCGAAAACCCCATTAAATAATGGAAAATAAAAGCAGGACGACATTAACCCTTTCCCGAACGGCAAAATTTTAGGGTGGTCAAATTCAAAAGCTACTGAAGACAGCAAAATGGTTGTTGATTACGATTAAATTTATGTATGATATAGCATAGAAAACATTGAAACAAAAGGAGAAACTGCTGGTTACCAGTAGTTTCTTCTTTTGCCTCAATGTTTTCCCAAGCCGATTCAATTGGGGACGTCAAAACCAGGTCCTGTTTGGGAAAGGGTTAATGCCAGGACTGGTGGGTTGCGTTTTCACCCTGTGTTGACATATGGACAGGCATCTCGAGGCAGATATTGTACTTTATTATCGGTTTCTGACCACTAGCACATGTTTTGATGCAACAGGTAGTCAAATGACTACAATAACGCAAAAAATTAAGATGTTCTGGTCTCCTGAACAGATTACCTACCCCAAAACTCATTCGTGTTGTTCCCAGACCATCGAGGTAGCGGTAATCTATCGAGATAGTTCCCACGCGACCCAAATATCTAACCTTCTGATATATTGATGTGTTGATACACCTTAATGATTCTGGACAGCGACCTAATGGCTAGTTGGCAAAAATCAGTTCCGCTAGTCAAAGAACTGTGATGCACGCGCAATATCTAATTAGAGCAGATTTTTTGAGAACTTATGAAACAATGAACAGGAACTGCCGCAATCACAACATAAATCCCAACCTGAAACCAAACCTGAAACCCAAGTGGGAAACAACAAAAAATACATTTAAGTACCAATACAAAGGGAACATTATATTGTAAGCCGCGTTAGCATCCTTTTTCCCAAGAGTTTGTCACTCATTCACCAGAACTTAAATGAATGTGTTTGGACACATAAAATGACCGAAAAGCATAAAAATCCACAATTTAACTTATTCAATTTTTCAGGAACATCTACATCAAAACAAAACGCAGTACTGCTTACCCTCAGCCACAGACCTACACCTTAAAATCAAGTTATAGTACTGATTCCGCCAAACCCAAATGTACCTGCAGCAAAGAGAAATTTATCAGCTGTATTGTTTCTAGGTGGGTTTGTAGGCTATTAACGGAGGACTTAATTCAAGATTGATACTTGTCTCTGTTCTTCATGCATGGTTTCAGGTTGGGCTTTATGTGGTGATTGCGGCAGTTCCTGCTCATTGTTTCATAAGTTCTCAAAAAATTTGCTATAATTAGATTTTGCACATGCATCACAGTTCTTTGACTAGCGGAACTGATTTTCGCCAACTAGCCATTAGGTCGCTGCCCAGAATCATTAAAGTGTATCAACACATCAATATATCAGAAGGCTAGATGTTTGGGACGCCTGGGAACTATCTCGATAGATTACCGCTACCTCGATGGTCTGGGAACAACACGAATGAGTTTTTGGGCAGGTAATCTGTTCAGGAGACCAGAACATCTTAATTTTTTGCTTCATTGTAGTCAATTTGACTACGTGTCGCATCAAAACATGTGATAGTGGTCAGAAACTGATAATAAAGTACAATATCTGCCTCGAGATGCCTGCCGATATGTCAACACAGGGCGAAAATGCAATCCACCACTCCTGGAATTAATGTCGTCCTGCTTTTATTTTCCACTATTTAAAGGGGTTTTTGGTCTTCATGCATTGCGAAAACATGGTAGCATTGCACTGTATCGCCAGATTTTTAAGTAATGCGCTCTTTGAAAGAAAAAACAAATAAAAGCGAGTGCTCACCTTTGTCCGTTTGTCAAAATACGGGGATTTCCACTACCTCGACATTCCCGGATGTGGCGTGGGAACAAATTCACATTAACACATTTTCTAGGTAGCTCCCCTGATGCCCACCCGTGGATGTGTAGAAAACATCGTGGGAAATGAAGAAATTGCTTGTCACAAGCAATTTTTTTCATTTTCCACAATGTTTTCCAAAGCCTTTATCTTAAAGTGCATCGAAAAGCGTCAATGTTTGGGAATGAGTTAAGCATAATTTTGATATTTCTTCTTTTGCCTTAATATTTTCTCTACATCATTGTACAACATAAATATTATCTATATCAACATTAATTTTGTGCTTTATTGTTAACTTATCCTATTTGATCAATGTTTATTTTGACATCTGCCTTCATATTTGAAAAGTCTAATTTTTGCCATTTGGGAAGAGTTTAAGAAAATATTGAAAATATCAATCTGCCATCTCTGCAGAAATTCCTGTTATACTACCAAAATGATAGAATTCATGGATAGGTATTGTAAACCGTTTCCCAAATGACAAATATTTATAGAGGTCTAAATTGAGAGATTCAGCACACAAAAGAATCAATTTTGGAAAGGATATAATTGGTGTACAATTTAGCATAGTGAATATTGAGGCTAAAAGAGAAAATGCTGGTTATCAGCATATTCTTCTTTTGTCTCAATGTTTTCCCAAGCAACAAAACAAAACTTGTTTTGGAAAGGGTTAATCTATTGTAATACTTACAATCTAGCATGCGATTCAAAAATGACTTGGCCATATTTAATGTCATACTCACAATCCAGCATGTGATTCAAAAATGACTTGGCCATATTCAATGTCATACTTACAATCCAGCATGCGATTCAAAAATGACTTGGCCATATTCAATGTCATGCTCACAATCCAGCATGCCATTCAAAAATGACTTGGCCATATTCAATGTCATACTTACAATCCAGCATGCGATTCAAAAATGACTTGGCCATATTCAATGTCATACTCACAATCCAGCATGTGATTCAAAAATGACTTGGCCATATTCAATGTCCTACTCACAATCCAGCATGCGATTCAAAAATGACTTGGCCATATTCAATGTCATACTCACAATCCAGCATGTGATTCAAAAATGACTTGGCCATATTCAATGTCCATACTCACAATCCAGCATGCGATTCAAAAATGACTTGGCCATATTCAATGTCATGCTAGCTCACAATCCAGCATGCCATTCAAAAATGACTTGGCCATATTCAATGTCATACTCACAATCCAGCATGTGATTCAAAAATGACTTGGCTATATTCAATGTCATACTTACAATCCAGCATGCGATTCAAAAATGACTTGGCCATATTCAATGTCCATACTCACAATCCAGCATGCCATTCAAAAATGACTTGGCCATATTCAATGTCCTACTCACAATCCAGCATGTGATTCAAAAATGACTTGGCTAATTCAATGTCCATACTCACAATCCAGCATGCGATTCAAAAATGACTTGGCAATATTCAATGGTCCACCTCTCATACTGGTAGAAACATCCACGATTAATACCGTCCGTAAACCTTTCTGCCATCGCCGAGCTCCTTTACCTGCAATAGTTAATTTGATTCCAAACACTAATATGAAAGAAGGCAAAACCTAAATACGGACGAAAAGATGTCTGCGTGATTCCACTGCAGATGTAAAAGAACAACCGGTCTAGATCTTCCTTGTTGTTCTTTCAGTCACTTTTAACCTTCTCAGAAACTGAATTTCAAACTGGTTAAAGAGTTTCAGACTTAAAAGATGCATAGGCCTTCTGATCTTGATAAAAGGGCACATTTAACAGTTTGGTCATTTTGATTAACTCAAAACAACGACCAATCGTTTTCTAAACGAGACCTTAGATGTACTGGCCATCCCAGCAAACATGCTTATATGGGCCCCATATGGGCTGTGTATGGGTAAGCCCATATGGGTAGGCCCATATTGGACCCATATAGGACCTATGTAGGCAAGCCCATGTGGGTTTGATCATAAGGGACCCAGATGGGTCCCATATTCCCAGTATATGGGCTGTGTATGGGTAAGCCCATATGGGTATGCCCATATAGGACCTATGTAGGAAAGCCCATGTTGTTTGGACAATAAGGGTCCCAGTTACAATAATTGACTTGCGCCCATTCATGTACAACAGAATAATTATGTATACATGTGCATATCTAAAATATCCATAATCTGAATCATGTAGCCTATAGCATTATAAGCTTTCAATTTGAATGACGATCTTATTTATATGCACCAAAATTTATGGCCATCAATTCAATACAAATTGAAAAAATAACAACATTAGATTCAGTAAGACAAGTAAGGCAACATCAATAAGACATATCTAACCCTTTCTCGAACAAAACCTGGTTTTCACTTCTCTAATAGAAAAACAAATCATACAAAAACATAGGCCTAGACCTGTTGGCAAAAGTTGATAATTGGCATTTTCTTCTTTTGCCTAAGTTTTTTTCTGCACTATATTGTACAGAAGTACATTCTTTGTCAATATCGTTTTTAACCATGGCCTTCATGTTGGATCATCCGAATATTTTGTCGTTTTAAAAGTGTTTAAACAGTAATTAGACTGTTCAAATTACTAAAATAATCTTATCAATTAGTGTGTTACATGTAGTTTAATGTATATTAAAGGGAAATAATTTAAAATCTTGAAAATAAATCATATTTTCACAAAGCGTTTACGTAAAGAAAGCATTTGGCTTCATAATCCTATATGATTCTGTTAAAACAAATCATTTTGTGTAGACATTTTCAAAAACAGATAGAAATAAATCTAGAAATATAAATATATCACAAACATATAGATAATTATAGAAATTATCGAAAACATTATACATTTTAAGACCACATTTCTAGGAATTAAACCCTAAGAAGAAGTGTCAAGGTCGTCAGACAAACCTGGCGAGACCTTAATCCTCAATGACGGGGAATGGTAACCCCTTTCTGAGCGTGAAGCTCTGGAAGGTATTGAACTTTGATCAACATTAAATGAAAGCCAATAGAAATGGGTTTGATCAGGGCTGTCTATATGGGTCTGCCCATCTGGGACCCATATGGGTCCCATATTGCATGTATATGGGCTGCCCAGATAGGACCCATATGGCCCCCGGTTGCACATCCTAAATGGGTCCCATATGGGTTGCCCATATGGGACCCATAAGGGTGCCCATATGGGACCCATTTGGGACCCATATAAATTGCTAGCTGGGATATTACAGGTCTAAGGGTAGCTGTCTTTGACCGTGGCCCGAAGTAAGGTTATTTGAGAAAGCTTACATGAAGTCTTATATTGCACGGGAACATCAACGTCGCGGAAACACAGAAAATCAACAGTGACATCAAAACAGCTAGTTTGATAACGTCACATTAGGATTTCACAAACTCAATATTTTTTGGAAGTCATACAGTGTATGACTCTTAGCCAAAGTCGTAAAATTAATGTCTTATCAGTTTTTTATTTTGGCAAATAAACATAAAGGGAAAAGAAGAAATTGCTTACATTGTGTAGCTCTCTGTATACAAGTTAGAGTCTCTTGTACAAGTTCGAGCCCGTAGTGCCTCATTAGCTTGACACAATCTCTGTGATCGAAGTTGGGGGTTGCGAGCGGTGGCTGGGGTAGACCAATCTGCTCATGACCATCCAGGGGCATGTAGGGGGCAGTAGCCATGTCTGAAATACCAGAAATATGTAGATGAATAACTTAAACCTTTTCCATACAAGACTTCCATCTTTTAGACATCGCTGGTGGAAAAAGCTTTGGA
This sequence comes from Fragum sueziense, assembly GCA_963680895.1. Taxonomy (NCBI): domain Eukaryota; kingdom Metazoa; phylum Mollusca; class Bivalvia; order Cardiida; family Cardiidae; genus Fragum; species Fragum sueziense. Next base: position 9,671,294 of record OY804598.1, read on the forward strand.
AAACATTAAGGAGAAACAATAAAATGCTGACTTCTCCTTTTCCCTCAATGTTTTCACATTCAATTTACCATGTGCTCATAAAATTAATATTTAACAAGAGCAACGCTGGGCGTGGCGTTATACGCCCGAAGCTCAGAAATAAATGGGTGTGTGATATTTGTTGATGTCCTGTTCTTTTCTAAAAGTCACTTGCAAGTATCCGATAAAACAAAATTCACCGAGTACTAAACTATTCACGAAGTGTTGCAAGTACCCGAGTACTACTAAAATATTCACAAATTTAATCAGATTGAGATAATGTAATCAAACACCCCAGCTATGAGTTCTACACACATGTGAAATTTCAACATCGTAGGTCTTGCATTTTGAAAGTTATGGACCCACAAATTTGCAAACTGAATCAAACAAAGGGCAATAAGTCAAAAATTATAAATGGTAGAGTTAGGGTCATTGCGCTCTGCACATCCTAGCTATGAGATCTATACACTTGTGAAGTTTCAAGACCATAGGCCTTATAGTTTCAAAGTTATGGACCGGACACCAATTTGCTAACTGAATCAAACAAAATCAAACAAAGGGCAATAACTCAAAAATTACAAATGGTAGAGTTGTGGTTCTTGCCCTCTGCACACCCTAGCTATGAGATCTATACACCTGTGAAGTTTCAAGACCATAGGCCTGATAGTTTTAAAGTTATGGACAAGACACGAATTTGCTAACTGAATCAAACAAAATCAAACAAAGGGCAATAACTCAAAAATTACAAATGGTAGAGTTAAGGTTCTTGCACTCTGCACACCCTAGCTATGAGATCTATACACCTGTGAAGTTTCAAGACCATAGGCCTGATATTTTCAAAGTTATGGACCGGACACGAATTTGCTAACTGAATCAAACAAAAGCAAACAAAGGGCAATAACTCAAAAAATACAAATGGTAGAGTTGTGGTTCTTGTGCTCTGCACACCCTAGCTATAAGATCTATACACCTGTGAAGTTTCAAGACTATAGGCCTCATAGTTTCAAAGTTATGAACTGGACACAAATTTGCTCACTGAATCAAACAAAGGGCAATAACTCAAAATTTACAAATGGTAGAGTTGTGGTTCTTGCGCTCTGCACACCCTAGCTATGAGATCTATACACCTGTGAAGTTTCAAGACCATAGACCTTATAGTTTCAAAGTTATGGACCGGACACGAATTTGCTAATGGACAGACAGACGGACAGACGGACGAACAGACGGACGGACAGACAGACGGACAGACAGACGATGCACGCGATAACATAATACGACCCTTCGGGCGTATAAAAACACATTTAAACAAGGACCCCCGTAAAAATTTGTTAAGTGAATGGGCTTGAGCTTGCTAATGACATGACCTCTTTCGCTCTCATCTATTATTTGTGACCCTTCAAACTTAAAGGAACCTTCTGAGAAGTGTGAAAAGAATCCATCCTAGTCAGTATGTGTAGTCAGTACAGACTGACTAGGATTTAACCCTTTCCCAAACAACAAAATCTTAGGGCAATCCACTTCAAAAGCGGCCACAAATGACAAATTGAAGTTATTTAAGATAGAATTTGTGTAAGATAAGGCACAGAAAATAATGAGACAAAAGGAGAAACTGCTGGTTATCAGCAGTTTCTTCTTTTGTTTCAATGTTTTTTCAAGCCTTTTGAATTAAGGCCGTCAAAACCAGGTCTTGTTTGGGAGAGGGTTAAACTTATCAATCCAAAGTAATATTTTGTATCTATCCTACTACATTCAAGTATATATTCATTTTCTAAACCCACACATTGACTCTTTTTGACTCACCAAAAGGTAAAGGCTTCAGAAATTATTGTGAAAAAATGAAGAAATTGCTTGTGACAAGCAATTTCTTCAATTCGCGCAATATTTTCTACCCTTAAAGACCAGAAAAAAATCATTAACTTAAAATTGTCGTCTGCAACATAATTTGAATTTGGACAGGTCTAGAGTTTTGCCATTTGGTAATGGGTAAACATGACAGGTCATAATTTATATATATTTCATTTGTTTACAAAGATTTGATACTCTCACCTCTTATTTTCTTCCTCTGTTTAGCCCTCTTTGTTTGTGGTCTAGGAATTCCATCAGGAGGTTGATTTCCAAATGGGACTGGTCCGTCGGTGTCGGAGCCAGACTTATGCGAGTCTGATTCTTTACTGTCAGAGATGTCCAGGTAATTCTTTGAATGTTTCCTGCAAAGTGATGATAAATGTAAGAGCTACAGATAAGTGTGAATAAAAGCTTTTCAAAATGCAATTTTCCATTCATTGTTCATCAACCCTTAATGTTGTGAGTACTCATTAGAATCATCTTCATTTTTCACAATGTTTTTCAAAATCTTTACACTGTGAGGTGTCAAAAATAGTCATATTTAGGACTTGATTATATACTACGAGGTATAGTCAAAAAGTTCCCGGACTGCCTTTGAATTGTATTTTTTCCGACGTATTTTATTCAAGTCTTAATTCAAGAAGTAATTTCGAAATGTAAACTACCACTTTGATACGTTTTTGTGGTTTTGATTTGTTAAAAATCAAAATTTTCTAAGACGTTAGAGCATAGTGTTCAAGAGTACGGATCACTTTGAAATAACGTTTTTTCCCAATATTCTTAATATAATTCAAAGGACCATATCTTAAAAATTACAGGCGCTTTTACATGCAACCTCGATATGACATCACATCAACATATTTTCTGAACATTTTCAAAATTTTTACATCGTGGCATAAAAATTCTGCGTTTCATACATTTTTCTCATAGCAATGGATGAAAGGCAACTGAAATCAAGGCGACGTCATCACAGCGTACGGAACAAATCTGCGCTATTAACGTCTATGTGAAGGCCGGAATGACGCCTATGGAAATTTAGAAGTTCTTTAAATCAAGCAACGGCTTCAGTGTATATTCTATGACAACTCTGTTTAATTGACACGAGAAATTTTGGAATCAACGAGCGAAAATAAGCGACGATCTTAGCAATAAGCGGCATAAAACGTGCTCATTTAGACATGAAGACCGACATTTTCACCGACCGATGGAAATCATTCGGCGATGTAGCTAATATTGTTGGAATATTAATTTTGTCGTGGTGCAATTCATAGAATAATTTCGATAAAATAAAAAACGTCTAAACTGTACACATGACGGGAGGCGCGGCTTTAGACGGACGATGAGCAAAAGACCCACGTCTTTGAACGTTTCCTAAGAACCGTGTGAACGCTGATTTTACAAGGATAATGTACCTTACCAACCTAATGCAATAATCGTGCCGATATTAAAATAAGAACCACATAATGTTCTAAGCTTAGAAAGACTGTCTGTCCCACACGCAATGTAGCCCGGACTCAGTAAAATGTCATTTCAGCATTTCTCTTGTTTATTGAAATTTCCCCGATGTTGCAGGTTTGAGTCAAACGAAGAGCTTTGGCCTGCGACCAGGTCAGCTGTGAAATGTTATGACACCGAATTCATTCGTTTGCTCCATATGTGTATCGCGATGGGAAGTACGGTATCTAGATCAATCTGATAATTTGAAAAGTTGTGAACTAACCCGAAATCATTGATTTTCGCTCTGTAAAATACGACGTTATGTAGACGTCGCCGTGTGACGTCAAAGTGATCCGTACATTGTTTATGCATGTTTTTGCGACTGTAAAATAATATGTTATATGTATTGTATCAATATAAATGATATATGTACTTATCGGACTTGATTTCCTCTTTTTAGGTATATAAGTTTTAGAAATATCCGAATGCATATAATTTACGTACGAAGACAGTCCGGGAACTTTCTGACTGTACCTCGTATATAGATAATTATTGCCTCTCTTGGGACTAAAATCTAACCTTTTTCCTCAAACAGCAAATTTAATCCTGATTGTTTCAATTTGAAAACTGTCGAAGACAACATAATTGGTGTAAATGAAAATATGACTTGTGAGTACAAAATAGCAAAGAAAATATTGAGGCAAAAGGAGAAATGCTGATGGTCAGCATTTCATTCTTTTGTCTCAATGTTCTGCCTAGCCCTTTCTACTAGGCTTATGGTAACATCAAATGTAGGTCTTGTTTGGAAAAGGCTTAACCCTTTCCCAAACAACAAACTTTTTCAAAAATTCCATTTTAAAAGCTGTTGCAGATGACAAATGAACCTTGTTTAAGATAGAATTTGTGTATAATATAGCATAGAAAATATTGAGACAAAAGGAGAAACTGCTGGTTATCAGCAGTTTCTTCTTTTGTCTCAATATTTTCCCAGGTCTTTTCTATCAGGGACGTCAAAACCAGGTCTTGTTTGGGAAAGGGTTGAGCAAAAGTTTGATATTCAACTTACTTCAATTTGCTTGGGCCTCCATTCCCATTAGCATTTGACCTTGACTTTGGGTGACCTTTAGATGTTGAGGGTTGCAGTAGATTTGGATCACTGTTGTTATAATCTTTAGATGGCAGGTTAAGCTTCTTGGGACTATAGTCTGTGTCACTGTCAGGGCTGTAACTTGGTAAATGATTGTGATCTGGAGGATGTAACAAACCTGTACAAAATGAAAAGAGCATGGTCACATGATCGCAGTAGCAGCTATATGAAGGGGCGGGGTGGGGTGGTTATGTTAAGGAATTCTAAATTTGTAATTTCTTATCCAAACCCTATATTGTGGGTACTCATTTGAATTGTCTCCGAGAGACAATTCAAATGAGTACCCACAACATGGGTTTTGATGAAGAATAAATGTAATATTGCATTTTCAAACGCTATTACCTCTTCTTATCTGTAGTTCTGCAAGCTCCCAGATTCATTTGTACTCTTTCCACCAATCGCGACCCTCCAGACTGTTTGCAATCATTTGCCGTTTGGAACGTGTTTGGAACGAGATCTCCAGCGTAAAACAGTGACCACCATATTGAACGTGAAAGTAGACGTGCATAAATGACATCATCAAAACAAATCAATCCTTTAGCTAACGTTATAATTCAAGAGAAATAGATCTATACTGTCAATAATCAGTAAATTACATTAATTTTTTTATCTGATAAAATTTTGTCACATTAAATTTTATGAGGATACAATCGACTTTTGAACGCTGTTTGTTTCAAATATTTTTCTGGCTTAGATTTAAATAGTTGTTTGGTCTGTTTCAGTTGTTATGCTTGCGGAGTGGTATGGGAGAAATTCTCCCAGGGCCGCCTATGTAATATGTTCGAGCGATCTTGAGAAACGATAAGATCCGAGAATATTCCATGATCTTTCCACAAGAGCAGTTTTTATAATCTCTAGTTTCTTGTGACCATAGTTTGTGTCGCTATAACTTGTTAAATATTTATAGTGTTTCCTAATGCTTTTCCTCTTAGAAACATTATAACCAAGTTTTTTTTGGGAAAGAGTTAAACTATTGGTCTAGTAAATGGTTTCAATTATACATACCATCTACATGTTTCTTTTTTGGTCTAGCCCCATTTCCTCTGCCATGTTTCCTTGGTCGTATGTTTTGTTCAGTGTATGTTGGCGACGACACAACATCTTGTCTAGAATTCATACTTTTCACATGTACAAAGATTTAACCATTAACCAAGGCCTTGTTTAAATATCCACATGAGAAAAGGCTTAGGAAAATATTAAGACAAAAGAAGAAAATGCTGATAGTCAGCATTTTCTTCTTTTGCCTCAATATTTTCTGAGCTTTATAGTACACAAATCCTATCTTTATTCACATCAATTTTGTTGTCTGCAATGTTCACCTTTGCAGATTTTTCCCTTGACTTTTTCTAGAAGGCCTTTGAATTCAAATAAGCAATTTAAGCTTTTTGTTACAAGTACATACCATCTGTGTATTTTTTCTTTGATCTGGCCCCATTTCCTCTACTCCCATGATGTTTTCTAGGGCGTATATTTTGTTCGGTATAAGTTGGCGATGACACAATGTCCTGTCTAGAGTTCATACTCTTCACATGTTTGTACACAGATTTAGTTCTATGGTTTATAGAGTCAGTGTTGTGTAGCAGATCATCAACACAATCTTGTAGTGTGTTCACATTCTCACTTAATACTTGTATATTTTGGTAAACATTCTTCTGAAAATGTTTACTTTCCTTCATGATCATATGAACATCTTGCTTCATACTGCGTTGTTCTTCTTGCAGTCGCCGCAGATACTCAATTATTTTCTTCTGATTTTCTAGGATTCTGGGGTCAGTAGGGGCTTCCCCTCTCCGACCTGAACTACTCATTGTGATATTTGCCTTCACCAGTTTGCTTCAATAGTGGTTAACCTTTTAAAAAGACAAATAATTCTTACACTTTCACAAACAGTAACAATTTTAAAACCCTTTCCGAAACAAGAGCTGGATTTAACATTCTCTAATTGGTAAGACTTGAGAAAACATTGAGACTAAAGAAGAAACTGCTGATAACCAGCAGTTTCTCCTTTTGCCTCAATATTTTCCTAGCTTTATAATACACAAATCCTTTCTTTTTCAACATCTTTTTTGTCGTCTGCAACAACTTTCAAATTGGACAGCCCTGAATTTTTATCGTTTGGGAAAGGGTTAATACTGCTCCCATTTGAAAGTAGCTGTGATATCGTAACCACAAACTTGATGATGGGTATTGGTTTGTGGCTACGAGTCCACCCTATTCCTTCTTGTAAAGTAAGACAAAAGAGTGGAAAACACATTTTCTTGCATAAATTTTTGAATACTAACATATCTAATCAGATGTGTATCCCATAAAAAGATATTTGATGGCACAAATTCAGTTAAAAAGTATCAACAAGAATTGTTATCAATTATTTCTTCCAATGGAAAATTCAAGTCTCAATAAGAATAAAATGGGTGGGTACTCTGCTTCAAAATTGAATTGAACTTTATTTGAAAGTGATATCAACATAAAATTATGCTGGATTGACAGAAAAATAGTTAACCTGTTGTCAGGTAACATTCTTACTACATTCCATAGCTTTATTTTGAAGTTTGACTATGCTAAACTTGCTGGAATGAATCATTCAAGCACCTGCTCCATTGCAAGTAATAGGAAGGAATTGTAACCGAAACCCAGATCAAAATTCAAAAAGGTTTCGGTTACATTATTGCAACTATCCTTCTTATGTAGATCTAGCATTTTAGACTTTATAAACAGAATTAGAAATGTAAACAACTCTTATGATTACAATCTCACAATATTCTAATCTTGTCTGATAAACGATTTTCACAATAGAATAGGATAAAACTTACAAAACACGCCGGATCTCATCTGCTTGACATGTAGACAAAGTTGAATGGTGAAAACGAAAGTGCTTGAACATTCATCTAAATGTAGACAAAATCTCTCATCAGTTTAAAACACTTCGATAATGTCATTGTCAACTGATGCATCAAAATTAAACTTTGAAATTACAAGAAGATAAAAACATAAATCCGAATAGATTTCCAATCTGTTTTCCTAATTTTTGAGGTATTCTAAAATTTGTCTAAAAATATCAAAACCGAAAACGAAAGCGGAAGTAAATTAGAAGCGAATGGTGTCAGCCGGGATAAGACGTCCGGTATAGACCGGTGCCCCTCCGTCAGGTGAATAGACTTTAAGTTGGGAAAACATTGTGACAAAAGAAGAAATGTTGAATACCAGCATTTTTATCAGGTTATCTTAATATTTTTGTCCTATATTTAAAAAAAACCTGTCTGTTTTGCCAACATTCATTGTGTCTGTGCATTAGGCTTAACGACCCCATCATCAGCACCAAAGAGCCAGGGGTGAAATTTGAAAAGTGCCAGTAAATCCCAAACTGTGTTGAGGTAGTTCACCCCAAATGCGATTGACGCAACTTCGGAATTATTCGGGCGACGTCGAAAACATTCGGCGGTGGAACGTTCCGCCGCCGAATGTTTTCGACGTCGCCCGAATAGGTTCGGATACATAACGAATAATTCCGACGTCAAGTGAATATTATTAGGGGTGGTATGCCTTAAACATTTATAAGCATTTTGAACGGTTTAGAATTTTTTAATTAGATCTAATATATAATTATGGAAATATTTGACAAAAATGTTATACATTACCTCCCTTGCATATGAATATATCTAGAGTAAAAAGAGATAGATATCTAATGTAAATTATTTTCTTCTTGAAGCATAATCTTGAAATCCGGCACAGTGAATCAGCTTATTTGAAGTGTATTTACAAGCGTGTGTAATTTGATGCATTGTCCATGGCTAGAAAGTGGTGTTTTTAATGATGGGTCATATAGGCCTACCTTAATATTGGATCACCCTGAAATTCATTTGGGAAAAGGATATGTAGACAGTAGGCCTATCTAACCTAATAAGCATAGAAAGAAATCACTAAAGTTTGTTATCGTCATTTTCATGTTTGTCTAAATGCTTTCAGATATTTTTTTCTATTGAATTAAGGGACTTCATTTAACCCTTTCCAAATTGACAATATGTGTGAACGGTCCATTTAAAGTTTTTGCGCACGGACGACATAATGCATGTTGTTACGGATATGACTTGTGTACAACAATGTACAGAACAAGAGGAAAATGTCGAAAATCATCATTTCTTCTTTTGCTATAATGTTTTTCCACCATTTTCCCATTGAGATCATGTATAGGCCTACTATAGGATTAGAACTAGACATTCTGAAACGAAATGATTAAACATCACCGTCAACAGTAGGCTATTCCACGGACTAAGACTGGGCAACAAGTTAACAAGGGCTATCTCAGGACAGCCAAGCGCGACTATCAAGTGCTGGATAGTAAAATTTTCTGTGTCCGAAAAGGCTTAAAATTCCATGAAATTCAATGTCAGAGTAATGAATGTTTGCCTAGACGCTGATATTATGGTCACAAATTTAACATTTGCAAAATTGAAAGCAATAGCTGTTACAGTAAAACAGTTTCAAAGGTCACAAGCAAGCAAAAATAATTTCTTAGTCCGAAGGAGTAAAAGTTCCACTGAATAGCATATGTAGGCCTAAGCGTGACGAACCTTTGCCTAGAGGCTGATATTATGGTCACAGAGGCATGTGCAAAGTTTCAGAACAATAGCATAAGTAGAAACAGAGATACTTTCAAGAGAAAACTTAACCAGAGCATTACGTCGACACCCTGGTGACTAGAATAACCCCTCCCCAAGTCTACGAATAGTTGCGCTAAAAAGGCCTTAATTTTGGCATTCGATACTAGGCCTACTATATCTTGCATATATAGGCGTAACCAGGGGGAAACTATATAGGCTACATATATGAATATCGAAGGCGTGTTTGGATGTCATTCTTGTCAAGGGCACAGGATACGGTCTCTAAATGATAATCAGCGAATCTAAGATTGAAGTTAATCCTAAATTCGTTTATAAACATTTAGAGACCGTAACCTGTGGTCCAGAGGACTCTCCAAGAAAAAAAGATGATATTCACAATGCCACGACCTTTTCTGGATTTTTTACATTAGCCTATCAACGTGTGCACTGTACGCTATCGATAGGCCTTACCTACGCGTTGACAGTCTACAGAAAAGATCTCTAATATAGGCTATAGCATTTGAGACAGCCGTAGAGTACTTCACGATCAGCACTTACCCAAAAATAGCCCGACCGGATTCCGTGCTGCTGTCTCACAATTGGGCAAGTTTAAAAAAAATGTGACCAAAGTGTGGCATTTAAATGTTAAATGTTAAAAATAACAACTATCTTAAATACACACTATCATCCAGATTTCTTAATTAGGATGGCTAAAAACTATTCTAAATGGTTAAGCAGAGCCCAAATTATATTTTAAATTTATGTACACTAATTTTAGCTACAAATGTGTGCATAAATCTTGTATGATGACAACAAAAAAGCGTTTCACTCCTGACAGCATAATATTGCACAAAATGAGAAATAGTAATCCACGAATCACTAAATAGTAGAGTGAAGAATGCCCACAAGGTTGATGGCTTCCCAAAAATATTTGAGTGGTAGATTTCTGGCTGATCGAATAGACAAAATGAGAACACATTTTAAAAAAAGAAAAGACATCATATTCAGAGGGTTATTGTATAAAACATACTCCACATCCTGAACCAATGAGATAAGATGAAAAGGTTATTTTAAGATGATGATGCACATGTTGTTTTATGTATTACAAGTGCTTATTGTAGTATCCTGTCACCGTCTTTTATTTACCAAAGCTTTGAAACCTGGTACAAGTGAAAAATGTCACACAAAAAGCGTTTCACTCCTGACATTTTTGACATGTTTTAATGACGTATCTTTTTTAGTAGTGAAGCGATTTTCTTTAAACTTGGTACCCAGTATAATAGACACAATAACAAATCTTTTTTTAGCATTGATTGGGTTGAATATGTTTCTCTGTAAAAGCAGAGGAATGTAAAAAGGGAATGGTCACATTTTTTAAACTTGCCCAATTACTACAGGTACGGATTGTCTGCAAATTCATTGATCATTTTATTCAAAGAGCACATGTTAGATAATTCAAACAGCAGAACAACATCGGGACATTCAGAATGTGCGAATGTGTGTGTAACTGCGAACATATAGCCTCAAACTTCAGAATCAACAAGATCAAGATGTGTTTGTGAAACAACAATGCCCCCGAAATGGCCATTTTTTTAAATGTTAAGTTTTCGGGTAAAGGGATGATAAGGTTTAAAAGATTACCGTGAGGAAAGTCATATTGCATGGAATAGATAGATAGGCCTAGAATTGAACAGAAGTTACATGCCAAATTTGAGCTTCTTATGTCAAATACTTTTGGAGAAAAGGCAAATGTTAAGTTTTCGGAAAGACAGACGGATAGACAGACGGAGATGAGTAAAACAATATGCCCCCGATATTTCGATACGGGGGCATAGAAAGGTTTCGGTTACAGCGCAACTAAATTGTGTGGTGCTACATTGTGCGCCGTATCTAAGGCCAAAAAAGAAAGGGAGTTTAATTGGTACTGTTGCCATGTTTTCCACTTTCTATAGATGTATGTGTTTCTTTACTCGTATGTACGTTGACAACCCAACATGGGCCCCTTTAACCAAACGGCAAAATGTCTGGACTATTCCAAATTCAAAGGTGTTGCAGACAGTTCCATGTGAATGGTCTTTTTTAATTGTTTGGTCTTTCAGGACAGAAAACATTGTGAGAAATTAGGAAACTACATGTAGGCTACTTCTTACGTAGGCTATGTATTACTACTCGTTTTTTCGAGTGGGCCACCGCAGTGCAGCAGGTAAGAAGACACAGCAATCTCTTATTTTGCATATAAGGCCAAGTGCAAATAAAGTGTGACATTTGGATAAAAAATAAACTTTCGATAAGATTTGTTTTGGCAGTGTGATTTGAAAGTATATATATATAATTTTGAAAAAAATGTATAATCTTTAAAGCGCAGTTATCTGATTTCAGAAAATTTTGACTTTTATATGAGTGCAAGAGCTAATTTTAGGACTTTACATAGCTTTTTTGATGTGCCAAATGGACATTTTAGTCATTTGTTTGATCATTATTTGTTCTTTATACTTTAAGCTAAGGAATGTGGCAAACTTTTGAGCTACTTGTTTGTCAAATTCTATGACTTCTTGAAAAAAATTGGCAAATAAATGGTAAGAAAAGCAATAAAATAAAGAAACATACCTGTTATCAACTTTATTTTGAAAAGAATGTCAACCTTTCAATGGTAAAAGCAATATTTAATCAAAATTTAATCAATTTACTTTAGAATAAAACAAATCTGGCTCTGATATTCAAAAATATAACTAAGTTCTGCTGAGTACAAAACAGTTACTCTTTACCGTTATGGTTGGGACACATTGAATTATTCTTATGTATTGAGGTTAGATTGTAGATTTTCACAACCAGTTTGTGTTCATTTTATTCCTTAAACCATTAAAAGATGTTAAAAATCACTTTAAGTGATTTAAAACTTCTATACTTTGTTGTGCAAGTCTTCTTGTGTATGTTTTGTGTAATATTACTTACAAAATCACTTATATAGCTAACAAATTACATAGTTCCATTTTGTTAATATTATCTTACTTCATTGCCATATCAATTATGGCTTTATCAATGTAAATTTAATGGTAAAAATGGAGATACTTCTCAAAATTAATTCATAAATGTTAATTGACTGAATCGTTATGGTTGGGACATCCTGTCATGCCCATGTTTTAGAGTGATTATCGTCTGATAAAATGCAACCTTCTGATGGATTTCTTCTACAAAATAGTGTAACAAGTATTAACATTCACAAAAACTATTTTTAACTGTTAGAAGATAAAAGAAAAACAAGAGGAATGACATAAATTTCCCTGAAATAATTTTCCCATATTATTCCTAACCTGGTGCCATTCAAAATCACAATTAATCCTTCTGTGTCTCCAAATATCGAATATCTTTTTATTCTGTTTTTCTATCAGTTAGTACAATTACTAGATTAATTTTAATGATATGGCATGCATTAAATTTAAAAAGCATAATATGGATATGACACAGTCTTAGACTAGAAAACTGTTGTCTTTCAATCCATACCATTTATCATTTTAGTTGGGACGGTATATATCAAATGATATCCTTATTATTTGGCTTCCAAGGTTTTACTTTTAGACAAGGGTAACTTGTACAATCTTCTCCCATACTATAAGTCATACAGCTTTGAATTGTATTATGAGTCTATAACACAATGATCTAGATACAGCGATTGCCATTCACTGAATTGGTCCTATGTTTTGGGTTCTTGAATTTTTACATCTATAGAGAAAAAGTTGAAAATCTTGTTCCAAGCTATTAGTCCTAAAGTTTAGAAATTTATGATGTAGAATTTACATTGATCTTTACAAGAGTAATCTAAACTAATAACTTATTCTCTATAAGATAAATATAAGGCATGTGCTGTGGGTTCCCGAACTTTACAGAGATAAAGATCTGTAGAAATCTTGTAATGGTACAGCTCGCATGTTTTTTGCCTAAAACACTCATCTGCTGTGGACAAAATAATTGGTCTGGAAAATTGTGATGATTGCCTATGCTACTGCAATCACCGCCTTTTTCCACTCACAATTTCTGCTGACCACTGTGAATCGTAGTGGCTGATGGAAAATCATGGTGATCACCGCAATAGAGAAGAAATGCTAGGTTTACTCTATACTTGTCCACGCAAATCACTGCAATTTGCCATGGTCAACTCAAGTGGAAAATCATGACACAGTCATTCCATGGGTTTGTGTTGAAAACATGCTCACTGTGGCCAATGGCCATCCATCCTAATCCACCCGAAATGTAATCAGGGTGATGTGTGAAATTAGGCAAAAACATGTGAGCTGTACTGTTTTTCCATTCAAATCACAAGATCTTGAGCTTTGAGATTTTGGGTGGTGTTGAATGCAAAATTTTATCTCATGAATCTTTACTAGAATTATTCAAAATTATAACTATGCAGTAAAATAAAGCCTCTTTTATAATAAAATCCCACATTTTACATTTAGAATATATTTTATAGGACTTAAATATGCAAAAAAATCAGGCTTTGAAATTTTGCTGGTCGCATATGGCTTAATAACTAAGGTGAGAGATTAAAGGCCATCTTGGCCCTCTTATTTGGAATTTTGGTCAGTAAGACCCTCCAAAAGTTCAATTTAATGACAATTTCTCCATATTAAACCAAAGACAAGCATGTACTACATATTAATTGGTAAAGATAGGATTTAACAAAAATGTCCCAACCATAACGGTAGCTACTTTACTTATAGAACCTACTGTTACTCAGGATTATATAATGCACAGCAACACAAATGCACTTCTTTTCATTTAGAAAATAATACAATAACATAAAATGAGTCTTTCTCAAATAATCAAACACTAGTTTTGAAATAAAAACAAATTTCCTCCAATAAACATAAGAAAAGTGATGTAAATTTGAAAAATACTAAAAATCTTTACTATGTCGACAACCTTTTGTAACTTTTTTCACTGTAAATTACCTAAATAATATAAAGATTTCACTTTAAAAGATGTAGAATGAGTGACGCTGGTTGAAAACATGGCCGTTATGGTTGGGACAAAAACCGTTATGGTTGGGACATCATGGATTTGGCTCTATTGGTCATTCCTACTTAGGAGTTGAAAGTAGAACTAAAACGCAAAAGGTATTATAGGATTTCAGGGAAATAATGCAAAGCAACTTAAACATTCAAAGCCTCTGTGTAAGGAATATGGAACTAATAAACAAGGGTACCGTATCAACCGTTATGGTTGGGACAAATTTTTGTTCATTGCATATGTTACAAGCAAGCCAAGTGACATGCATATGGAACAAAAAAGGTTATTGTAAAATAAGCTCATATCTTTCTTACATCCTTTAAAGCCATTTTAGCTTATTTAATATTGCTGTTTCTTTATGTTTGAGATCTTTTAAGATGGTAGACCCAAAATTTTGAATTTTGGAGACAACTGGACATATTTGGAAAAAATTTCACAATTTCAAAACATTAAACTTTCAAGTTAAATCAGTTGATGTTATGACTACTCATATGTATAACGATGATACACACATGCAAAAATTATATCATTCAACTACCAAATTTGAGTGATTCAGATATTTAAAATAGCCTTTTAATGAATGTCACGCAAAAAACAGCCTTTTTTGGTCAATTTTGCATTTTCAATCTGTCATAACTTTTTAACAAATCATCCGATTCACTTGAAATTTTCAACACAAGTCCATCACAATGTATCCTTTCCAGTAATTAATATCAAAGGGTTGTCAATCTTTCTGTCATTCATATTTGTATGATTTTATGTTGGAGACAAGAAAATGTACTCTTATTTGCACTAGGCCATAAATTGTATGCGTTTGAGAGCACACATATTTAGTGCAATATACCGGTTGCATAAAAGGCCATAATCATCTAAAATAAAAAAAAATAAATGATTTTTATGTTATCCTATTAATGCCGAATGAATTTTGTGGAAATAGACACAAATTAGTGAAAAATTGTTTATCTTTCAGCCATATTCGAATGAAGACCAAGCAGGCTAGTTTCAATTTTTAACCCATTCCCAAACAAGACCTGGTTTTGACGTTCCAAATAGAAATTTCTTGGGAAAATATTGAAACAAAAGGAGAAACTGCTGATAACCAGCAGAAGGAAAAGGAGAAACTGCTGATAACCAGCAGTTTCTCCTTTTGTCTCAATGTTTTCTGTGCTATACTTCATAGATCTACATAAATTTAAGGGGGAATGCTCCAGTTTTTCGGAACACACGGTCATTACTGTAGTAAATTAAATGTTTCGTACCAATATGTTTCGCTACCATAATTTCAATAATATAACACATCATTACTATTTACCATTTTCGACGGTAAAAGTGTATTTATTATGCAGAACTGATTTCCTCAAGATGGAAATCGATAATTTAGAGCAAGACAGTCGTAAGTGTGTATGCAGTTACCACTGTTTTGCGCCATTTTATTCACGTGTAGCTGATAAAAATTGCTGTAATTCACTAATAAGTGCGCTGACCTATACATTTTCTTTTTGAATTATTACAAGGACATGTTGCTTAATACAATGAGGGAGTTTTATCAAATTCTATTAGATAGAACATGAAATATTTCCACAAATATGCAAATTTTTACATAAAACACCCCATTTCGTTGATCAAACCGAACACGAGAGCATGCTGTTTTATACATTTACGCGTTTATAATGGCACATATTATGGGTTTCCTGTTCTTATTAAATGTAAGACGTTACTTTAAATCCGTTTTTGGGACTAAACGATGAATATACAGCATTTTATTAGCATTTTAGTGACCTTGGACAGGTGCAAGAAATTGTGCATTTTTCCGATGTAGGGGTATGTGATACGAATGCCTATAAAATTCAAACAAGATCGCTGACCCTCCATTTTTATTTTATTTTTCAATTGGTAACAACATGTAATTTCAACATACAAAATATAAACAAATTCTATTGTTGGGATAAAAAAATAGGAAACTGGAGCATTCCCCCTTAATCATGATCATTGATCAACATCCATTTTGCTGTCTTCAGCAGCTTTTAAATTCAACCACGCTAAAAACTCGTCGTTCGGGAAAGGGTTAAGAAACATCTTTGTTTGGCATATGGAGACACTTCACGACAGCATTTCTTTCGGGTCGTAGTACACAAATGAGTTCTGTTTAAAATTTGATATCCTCTATTTCTCACAATGTTTCTGTACATAAGACTAAAATACCCTTTATACAGTCCTGCTCAAAAGCAGACCACTGCTGCATTTTCTTGATGTTTTTAACCCATTACCAAACGACAAATTTTGGACTGTTCCAAATTCAAAGATGTTGCAGACGACAATTTCAACTTAAGGAAATCTAAAATCTTTTGGTCTTTTTTGGTAGAAAACATAGTGGGAAATGAAGAAATTGCTTGTCACAAGCAATTTCTTCATTTTCCACAATGTTTTCCCAAGCCGTTTGCGTTAGGGGAGTCAAAAAGAGTCACTGTGTGGTAATGGGTTAAGCCTAATTCCGTTGAGAGAACATGTTGTCAGGTTGCAACTGACCTTGGAATGGTGGTAAAACGTCCGATAGACTAGTCTGACGTTTAGAATTCAGTGGGTAGTTGTGTTCGCATGAAAATTTTCCGATGATTTTGGTGCTCAAGACCCCATTTTCTTGGTTATGGGATTAGACTGATCCAAAGTCAAAGTTAATGAAGACGCTAATTTCAAGCCAATTAACTTGAAAATTATTTGTCCTATTTTGGTAGAAAACATTGTGGGAAATGAATAAATTGCTTGTTACAAGCAATTTCATCATTTTCCATGACGTTTTCCAAAAAACTTTATCTTATTTGGTGTCAAAAGGCGTCACTGTGAGGTACAATGGTCGTCTCATTTTAATAGTACCTTCCCAATATAAGTATATCCTTTCTATATAACTAAACTTTCACACATAATGATATATAGGGGAAATTAAAGACAACTTAAAACTATTGAGCTAATTATCAAATTTCCGTTTTTAATAAGCAAATTTATTTAAACATATCACAGATTCCAACACATTCAGCAGTAATTAATTTCCTTAAATAAAAGTATTAAATCATTTGCACAAATAAGTGTCTACATAATAATATTATAAGTGTTATTACAACGAAGGAAAAGTGTATTTGGAACATGAGCTATCCATATTCAGCAGTAATACCATAACATTTTAACCCACTTACACATTCACATTGCTTTGGAAAACATTGTGGAAAATGAAGAAATTGCTTATGACAAGCAATTTCTTCATTTTCCACAATGTTTTCTTACCCAAATGGTGAGATTCTTCAAATTTTATCAACTTAATATTGGCGTCTGCAACACCATTCTCAAAGTCTAAAATTTTGTCATCTGGTCTGGGTTAAATGAAGAAAATATGTTGTACTTGTTCACATTACAAGAGGACCATGATGGTCCTATATCGCTCACCTGAACCAAGATGATATGAGCCACAGTATTGTTTGAATCAATTAATATTTGTGACATTAAGACTGAAAACAAACTTATGGTTATCAATATTATGTCCCTGTTTCCTCTTTATAGGTCAATATATCTGGTTGTAAAGAGTGAAAACAAAGGCAAAAACGAAAATTTTGTCCATTTCAAGGGTAGATACCGTAACTCAGCAACTGATTGTCCAATTGTGCTGAAGTTCAAACTCATCCATAATCTTATGGTGATTAACCGTTATATCCAAGATAAAAGTTTTGTCTTGATTGGTCACCATTAATTTTGTGGTTGTTAGAGTAAAAACAAAGTCGAAAACAGCACTTTTGTCAAATTCAAGGGCAGATAACTCAGGACATTCTGCTCCGATCAAACCAAAAATCAAACTCAGCCGAAATCTTATATAAGGTCACCAACATTGTGTCCATTTTTTGTATTGATTGGTCAATATTTGTAGATCTATGCTAGAGTGTAACCAAAGTCAAAAGTAGCTATTTTTTACATTCAAGGGCAGATAACTCCTGACTTTCAGGTCCGATCTGATCCAAAATCGAACTCATCCATGATCTTATGGTCACTAATATTGTTTTAAAGTTTTGTCTTGATTGGTCAATAATTGTAGATGCTATAGTGTAAACAAAGTCGAAAACGGTCAAAAACGACAATTTTGTCAAATTCAAGGGCAGATAACTCAGGACTTTCTGGTCCGATCAAACCAAAAATCACACTAATCCGAGATCTTATGGTCACCAACATTGTGTCCATTTTTTGTATTGATTGGTCAATATTTGTAGATGCTAGAGTGTAAACAATGTCAAAAGTAGCTATTTTTTACATTCAAGGGCAGATAACTCCTGACTTTCTAGTCCGATCTGACCCAAAATCGAAATCATCCAAGATCTTACAGTCACTAACATTGTGTTAACGTTTTGTCTCAATTGGTCAATATTTGTAGATGCTATAGTGTAAACAAAGTTGAAATCGGTCAAAATCGACAATTTTGTCAAATTTGAGGGCAGATAACTCCTGACTTTCTAGTCCGATCTGACCCAAAATCAAACTCATCCGAGATCTTATGGTCACAAACATTGTGTCTAACTTTTGTATTGATTGGTCAATATTTGTAGATGCTAGAGTGTAAACAATGTCAAAAGTGGCTATTTTTTACATTCAAGGGCAGATAACTCCGGACTTTCCGATCCAATCTGACCCAAATTCGAACTCATCCGAGAGCTCAAGGTCATACATGTTTTGACCAAGTTTGCTTAAGATTGGCTTATATTTGTAGATGCTAGAGTGTAAACACCAAATTGTTGACAGACGGACGGACGGACATACGGACATACAGACATACGGACGGACGACGGACAAAAAGTGATCACAATAGCTCACCTTGAGCACTTCGTGCTCAGGTGAGCTAAAAAGCTAATTCGGAGTGGTATAGAGAAGTTCAATATTGTAGCATAGAAACAAAGGGGAAAGGAGAATATGTCAGATACCAGGATTTCCTTTCTTATTTTTTCAAAATGTTTTCACAAGCTTCTACATAAAGGCAAAAGTAATTGCTTTTCTACACAAACATAACATAAAGGCATCGTCCAAATAATAGTTTCAAACAAATTCTATGAAAATTAAACAGGCAAAATGATGCTTTCCATAGAATTCTTACCATAGAAAGTTTGTTCTATCAACTATTGAATGTTGGAATTTTGTAAGACAACCAATATTGGCTCACAAAAAATCTAGCATTTTAATCTAAAACTAAAATGAATCAATGCTTTCTACAAGAACACCTCAATTTATACCCTTTATGAAAACCCTGTTGACAACATCGTACAATCCATGCATATATTTTCATATCACTAATCTAAATATAATCATAAGGTACATCAAGGGATAAGCGTCAACTTTCTTGAAGGCATGTTCACAGACTTTAATTATTCCATATACAGTCGACACTCGTTATGTCGACATCAGATAAGTCGAAATTCCGCTTAAGTCGAAGTGAAAGTCATGTCCTCAACAATGGGTTATCAAGTTGTTTAACCAAAATAATTTCGAAACAAATACAGTCATTGAAATTTAGTAGGAAAAGGAAAGAAATTGCTCGTTTCGAGCAATTTCTTTCCTTTTCCTACTATATTTCAATCATAGACACATATGATGTCCATCAAAAATGGTCGAATATCATTTTATATTGAAAATAATCAAAATCGGATGAGTAGAGCTCCGGATATGGCGAGGTATTTTGACGACCCCTCTGACTTCCACACAATGAGTGTCGACTATATAAACACATTGAATATTAGATCTATGTAGTATCTGTATTTTCAACCCGTTTCCCAAACAGCAACAATTATGAGTGATCTAACATGAAAACTACTGCAGTGAACAAAATATGCATAGTTGCTTTTGATTTTTTTTTAATTTCATAGCAAAGAAAATATTGAGGGACACGGAGAAAATGCTGGTTCAGGTTATCAATATTTTCTTCTTTTGTCTCAATGTTTTTCCAATGCCTTGGCATCAAAACCAAGTCTTGTTTGGAAATTTGACAGTTCCTTTTTCCTTATTGTGATATCCAATTAATCTTAAATAAATACATGAAAAAATAAATATTAAAATCTTGGAAAAATAAATACTTCTTTTAAATACTTCAGCACAAAGAAAAATTAATTATCAACAATTACAAAAGTTAAATACTTTAACCCATTACCATACATGTATAAATTCTCCTCGAGATAAAAAGCTTTATGAAAATGCAAAGGGAAAATGCTGGTAACTGCCTTTTTTCTATTTCGACAATGTCTGAATTTTGGCATATGGATCTTGTTCATCCAAATACAAATTGTGTTGTTTTTTTTTAAAAATGGATTCATTTAAAACTAGGCTGTCTGGTAATGGGTTAGATAACAAAAACAAACAAATCACTATGCCACTTTTTGTACAGGCAGAGTTAATTGTGTAAGTGGTTCTAGTTGGTTGTGTTTTAGCGGGATGTTTTTCAACATGGCCTCATATCTGATGGCGTTCTCTTTCCTCTCTTCCTGCAGCCAATGTAACATCTCTATACGATCCCACTTCATCTTGTCCATGTACGGACGGCCCTGAAAATGGATAAATCATATGAGTGTGGACAGTTGTGTTTTAGTGGGATGTTTTTCAACATGGTCTCGTATCTGACGATCCCACTTCATCTTGTCTAGGTTCAGACGACCTTAGAAATGGATGAGCCAGGATCTGGAAAAGGGTCCTTCACCCATTACCAAACAATAACAAGGTGTCAAACTGTCACAAGATACGCCCGTAACACTGCTTTATGTCAACAGGGGGAGCGGGTTGGTAAAAGTTTCATGGTCCTAGCTATTATACTTTTCGAGATATGCCCTGGACGATTCAAGTATGAAAACAACAAAGGGCAATAACTCAAAATATAGGCTAGGTAGAGTTAAAATTCTTGTGCACTGCACTCCCCCTTAGTGAGATTTATACACCAATGAAGTTTCATGATCCTAGCTATAATACTTTTAGAGATATACTCCGGACAAGATTCAAGTATGAAAAACAACAAAGGGCAATAACTCAAAAAATAAGCCAGGTAGAATTATGGTTATTGTGCACTGCACTCCCCCTTGGTGAGATCTATACACCCATGAAGTTTCATGATCCTAGCTATTATACTTTTAGAGATATACTCCGGACAAGATTCAAGTATGAAAAACAACAAAGGACAATAACTCAAAAAATAAGCCAGGTAGAGTTATGGTTCTTGTGCACTGCACTCCCCCTTGGTGAGATCTATACACCCATGAAATTTCATGATCCTAGCTATTATACTTTTAGAGATATACTCCGGACAATATTCAAGTATGAAAAACAACAAAGGGCAATAACTCAAAAAATAAGCCAGGTAGAGTTATTGTTCTTGTGCACTGCACTCCCCCTTGGTGAGATCTATACACCCATGAAGTTTCATGATCCTAGCTATTATAATTTAAGAGATATACTCTGGACAAGATTCAAGTATGAAAAACAACAAAGGGCAATTACTCAAAAAATAAGTCAGGTAGAGTTATGGTTCTTGTGCACTGCACTCCCCCTTGGTGAGATCTATACACCCATGAAGTTTCATGATCCTAGCTATTATACTTTTAGAGATATACTCCGGACAAGATTCAAGTATGAAAAACAACAAAGGGCAATAACTCAAAAAATAGGCCAGGTAGAATTATGGTTATTGTGCACTGCACTCCCCCTTGGTGAGATCTATACACCCATGAAGTTTCATGATCCTAGCTATTATACTTTTAGAGATATACTCCGGACAAGATTCAAGTATGAAAAGCAACAAAGGGCAATAACTCAAAAAATAAGTCAGGTAGAGTTATGGTTCTTGTGCACTGCACCCCCCCCCTTGGTGAGATCTATACACCCATGAAGTTTCATGATCCTAGCTATTATACTTTTAGAGATATACTCCGGACAAGATTCAAGTATGAAAAACAACAAAGGGCAATAACTCAAAAAATAAGCCAGGTAGAGTTATGGTTCTTGTGCACTGCACTCCCCCTTGGTGAGATCTATACACCCATGAAGTTTCATGATCCTAGCTATTATACTTTTAGAGATATACTCCGGACAAGATTCAAGTATGAAAAACAACAAAGGGCAATAACTCAAAAAATAAGCCAGGTAGAGTTATGGTTCTTGTGCACTGCACTCCCCCTTGGTGAGATCTATACACCCATGAAGTTTCATGATCCTAGCTGTTATACTTTTAGAGATATACTCCGGACAAGATTCAAGTTTGAAAAACAACAAAGGGCAATAACTCAAAAAATAAGCCAGGTAGAGTTATGGTTCTTGTGCACTGCACTCCGTAATGATGAGAAGAATATAACTGCCAAGTTTAAAGTCAATCGGACTTAAGGTGACAGAGTTATGCTCCGGACAAAGAAGTGGACGCCGCCGGACGCCCGGACGCCCGGCCGCCCGGACGCCGGACATCACGGGTGATCCCATAATACGTCCCGTCTTCGACGGGCGTATAAAAATTTAGACTGCTTCATATTCAAAGATGTTGCAGACGACAATTTCAAGTTAATGAAATTTAAAAAGATTTGTCATTTTAGGTGGAAAACAATGTGGGGATTGAAGAAATTGCTTGTCACAAGCAATTTCTTCATTTTCCACAATGTTTTAAACTTGTATGGAGTCACAATGAGTCACTGTGTGCTAATGGTTTAATCCATTACCACCCTGCGACGCCTTTTGACACTTAAGCTTTGGAAAACATCGTGGGAAATAAAGAAATTGCTTCATTGTCGGTGGCAGCTGTGAGTTAGCAAAATGAAGTCATATTAGGAAGTATTTTACCACACACTGATCAGCAAATATGGTCTTCTTAAATGCCATAAGCTCTTTTTCAAATCCCAGTTGAAATGTAAATCATATTAAAAAACTTTCCAAATCAATCCATGGTTTTGATTTCTGTCATATGATCACGAGCAGTCCATAGACAATGAATTTTGCATTGACTAAATATCATCACAAAAGATGTCAAACACAAATGAAAGGTCTTGGCAGGACTGAGGAGATATATTTTATGTGGAATATCAATCATGCATCTCCAATGATTCATAGATATATCGTCATTGTAAATGCAAAACCTCCTATCTTGTTTTTGGAAAATTTAACCCTTTCCCAAACGACAAAATTTTAGGGTGATCCACTTCAAAAACTGCCACAAATGACAAAATTGATGTTATTAAGGATAGGATTTGTGTAAAATATGGCACAGAAAATATTGAGACAAAAGGAGAAACTGCTGGTTATCAGCAGTTTCTTCTTTTGTTTCAATATTTTCCCAAGCCATATCTATAATGGACGTCAAAACCAGGTCTTGTTTGGGAAAGGGTTAAAGGGGAATGAAAAAAGTGTAATGACTTTTTCCAAACTGAAAAGTTTTACATGAAATTTGGACATTTTTGTTCACAAATAATGTGTCATTAATACTGATTAGTAAAAATATCTGAAAACCTGCAACAATTGTCTTAACTGAGCACGCAAGAATTTACTTTGAAAATCGCACAAATCAACATACAAGGTTTTGCATTTACACTGACGATATAAAGTTATGTCTACAAACAACATGAACAAGAGGACCATGATGGTCCTATATCGCTCACCTGAACCTAAATGATATGAGCAACACTTTTGTTCAATTCAATTAATATTTATTACTTTAAGACTGAAAAAGAACTTATGGTCAATAAGGTTGTGAAAATCTAACTCATCCTAGATCTAAATTATGGTGCCAAACATTGTACAGGGCTCCAGATAAGAGGGGGTGGTGACTTTTCAAACTGCAATAATGCTGTCAGTGATCATCAAACCCTATGTTGTAGGTACTCATTTGTATCGTCTCGTCATGACGATTCAAATGAGTACCCACAACATAGGATTTGAATTCGAAAAAACAATGTTAGTATGTCTTCACCTCCACTTATCTGTAGCCCTGATTGTATCCAAGTTTTGTCTTGATTGATAAATAATTGTAGATTCTAGAGTATAAACAAGGTCGAAAACAGCCGAAAACAACAATTTTGTCAAATTCAAGGGCACAAAACGCTCGACTTTCTGATCAGATCAGACTGAAAATCAAACTCATATGAGATCTTATGGTTCCCAACATTGTGTCTAAGTTTTGTATAGATTGATCAATAATTGTAGATTCTAGAATGTAAACAAGGTCGAAACCAGCCAAAAATGGCAATTTTGTCAAATTCAAGGGCACATAACTCTCAACATTCTCATCAGATCAAACTGAAAATCAAACTCATCCAAGATCTTATAGTCCCCAACATTGTGTTCAAGTTTTGTCTTGATTGATAAATAATTGTAGATTCTAGAGTATAAACAAGGTCTAAAACAGCCAAAAACAGCAATTTTATCAAATTCAACGGCACATTACTCTTGACTTTCTAATCAGATCAAACTGAAAATCGAAGTTACCTGAGATCTTATAGTCTCCAACATTGTGTCCAAGATTTGTCTTGAATGGTCAATAATTGTAGATTCTAGTGAGTAAACAAAGTCGAAAACAGTAAAAAACAGCAATTTTGTCAAATTCAAGGGCACATAACTCTTGACTTTCTGATTAGATCAGACTGAAAATCAAACTTATCCCAGATCTTATGGTCCAAAACATTGTGTCCAAGTTTTGTCTTGATTGAATAATAATTGTAGATTCTAGAGTGTAAAAAAGGTTGAAAACAGCCGAAATTGGCAATTTTGTCAAATTCAAGGGCACATTACTCTTGACTTTCTAATCAGATCAAACTGAAAATCGAAGTTATTTGAGATCTTATAGTCTCCAACATTGTGTCCAAGATTTGTCTTGATTGGTCAATAATTGTAGATTCTAGTGTGTAAACAAAGTCGAAAACAGTAAAAAACAGCAATTTTGTAGAATTCAAGGGCACATAACTCTTGACTTTCTGATTAGATCAGACTGAAAATCAAACTAATCCCAGATCTTATGGTCCAAAACATTGTGTCCAAGTTTTGTCTTGATTGAATAATAATTGTAGATTCTAGAGTGTATAAAAGGTTGAAAACAGCCGAAAATGGCGTTTATGTCAAATTCAAGGGCACGAAACTCTTGACTTTCAGATCAGATCAGACTGAAAATCAAACTCATCTGAGATCTTAAAGTCCCCAACATTGTGTCCAAGTTTTGTCTTGATTGACCCTTTCCCACACATTGGCGCTTTTGGATGCCCCACAAAATAAAGGCTTTGGAAAACATTGTGACAAGCAATTTCTTCATTACCCACAATGTTTTCAACCAAGAAAGACCAAAAAATGTTAAATTTTGTTCAATGGAACTTGTCGTCTGCAACACCTATGATTTTGGACTAGGCTAAAATTTTGTTGTTTGGTAATGTGATTCTAGAGTGTAAATCTATTTATATCCTCTATCAAACTAGATAACTCTACTTATACTGAATAAAAGTAGTGTCAGAGTTCCTTCCCTTAGATTAACTCTTTTTTGAATACAGCAAAAAAGTGGAAATTTTGCCCAATTCAAGGGCACATAACTCTCATTTTTCTGGTCAAATCAGACTGAAAATTGACCTCATCCAAGATCTTATGGTCTCCAACATTATGTCCAAGTTTTGTCTTGATTGATCAATAATTGTAGATGCTAGAGTGTAAACAAACTTAAAAACAGCATTTTTTGACATTCAAGGGCAGATAACTCCGCACTTTCTGGTCCCATCAGGCCCATAATCGAACTTGTCCGAGAACTTATGATCATACTTGTTTTGGCCAAGTTTGATCAAGATTGAGTAACTTTTGTGGATGCTAGAGTGTAAACACCCCAAATGTTGACGGACGGACGGACGCTGGACAAAAAGTGACCACAATAACTCACCTCGAGCACTTCATGCTCAGGTGAGCTAATAAAGCCGACAACACAAGGGCTACAACATTAGCACCCAATGTTTATTGGGAAATGGTTAAATTCTCATAGACAATAGCAAATGTTTTTTACCTTATAAGTTATGATATCTTTAAAGTTATTTTTGATGTACTGTAGTTCATGCTTGATTTCTTCATCAAAGTTGTCAATTCTCTGAAAAATTACAACAATATAACATGTAAACAAGATGTGTTTGTTAAGTTTTCAAGTTAAGTTTAAGACTGACAAACAGATGGACGGAGAGACAGACAGACAGAAAGTGGTAAAACAAAATACCCTCGATCTTTTGATACAGTGACATAACTATATTGTCAATGACTCAATATAATTCTAAAATCTCATAACTATAGCTTGAATAAAGATGTAGTTACAAGGTTGTATTCAATTCAATTCTTTTAATGAAAATACTGAATTAAACATTGATATGATTAGGGATGGGAACGAATAACAAAATACATATTCGAATATTCGTTTTAGATATTCGAATATATTCGAATATTCGTTTGAGACTTGATTATAAAATGCATCGTCATGTACCTATAAATATGGGAACCTAACCCTGAATACAAATCAGATTGATTTGCGAACAGTGCAATGCGTTTCTACTCTATAAGTCCTTATTTTTACATGAATCTGATTTCAATTTCTAATTGCAGTCAGAAAACGATTTTATTTTGATTTGTTAAACAGATTATTCACTTTTTACTGGCGAAAATTTTCCCGTAGTGGTTAAAAAACAAAAAATCAAATTCTTGCTTTTCTTTGACATAATTATTAATATTTTGGATTTTACTGCCACATCGAAGTTCTTGTTTCTTTGATTCTTGGAAATGGTTTCCTTTGTTTGTTTGTTTTCGACAGAAGGTCTTTTATTTTTCCCATGATGTCAAAGAGCAATTTAAAAAAGAACATCGCCGTTCATGAGAAATCAAAATTCTGATTGGCTAATACAACTATGCCAATGATTGGCGGCTAAAAAAGCAATCGTTATTTTAACATGTCCAGCATGAAAATCTTATATTATCTTCAAGGTGCTAAAATTATCGGATTAACGTCTATGTATATCTCATTATTCTGTCACATTTGCATATTCCAGGTAAGCTGCATGTATTGTTTTGACAGGTGTCAAACTGTATATTATGACTGCAGTCATCTCAATATTCGAAGCATTGTTTCTTTTTCTACCGAGTTTTTTTTTTATTTTTTTTTCTAAATCATATAAATGCAAAATAGGTCGAGATAATAATTTCATAATATATAACGAATATTCGAATATAACATTTGCATTCGAATATTCGTTTGAAAAACGAATATTCGAATATTCGGATATTCGTTCCCATCCCTAGATATGATACATTGCACAATATGTCACAAATAAAAACAAGTATCTGGTGTTGTATGCAACACATAAAGTCCCCTACTGGCTTCACATTGACTCAATAGGGTAATCAATAATCAAGTTAGCCTGCTTAGTTATTAAGTTATTGCAGGATTTATTTTTTGCCATATTTTCACTATTTCCGTTACCATAGCAACCGCACTTTTCGTCAAAGAATAAAATGATGTGCATAATCTACACATTGCCATCTAGTCATATACCAAGTCTCATCAAATTAGCTTGCTTACTTATTAACTTATCGCAGGATCCAATATTTTTTGCCATATTTTCACTATTTCCGTAACCATAGCAACAACAATTTTAGTCTAAAAACAAAAATAAAATGATGTGCATAATCTACACATTGCCATATAGTCATATACCAAGTCTCATCAAACTAGCTTGCTTAGTTATTATCTTATCGCAGGATCCATTTTTTGCCATATTTTCACTATTTCCGTTACCATAGCAACCGCACTTTTCGTCAAAGAACAAAAATAAAATGATGTGCATAATCTACACATTGCCATCTAGTCATATACCAAGTCTCATCAAATTAGCTTGCTTACTTATTAACTTATCGCAGGATCCCATTTTTGGCCATATTTTCACTATTTCCGTAACCATAGCAACAACAATTTTAGTCGAAAAACAAAAATAAAATGATGTGCATAATCTACACATTGCCATCTAGTCATATACCAACTTTCATCAAAAACGCTTGCTTAGTTATTAAGTTATCGCGGGATCCAGATTTGAGCGGACAGACGGACGGACGGACGGACGGACAGACGGACGGACGGACGGACGGACAGACGGACGGACGGACGGACGGACAGACGGACGGACGGACGGACAGACGGAGGGCAAACCTATAGTCCCCTCCGGTGTGAACACCGGTAGGGGACTAATAATAATTTAGGTATTAACATTCTTACTACAAACATTACAATGAACATGATTATACACACAGAATAATCACCTGATTAAGAATACAAAGACACATTGGTAGATAGGATAAGGAAAATAAAAGGCTACCAACATTGTATGCACAATGCACATATGTTGTAAAACAACACCAACAAAAAAATAACCTTTGGAAGATTAAAAAAAAGTAAGTAAAGCAATCAATTAAGATACAAATTTGTGCAGGCAAGAGACAGAAGGTTTCAAGAATTTCTTCTTTTCTCTTAATAATTTCTGCATTACTATGTATGAGCTAAGAGTAACTAAGTAAAGAATCCAACTAACCTTATACAAAAAGCTCCTGTGTTGAGCTTCCTTTAATCTGTTCACTGAGCTTCTCTTTTGTCCTGCAAGGAAACACAAGCTTTTAACCCATGTCCTGCTGAACTTAATTTTGTTTCAAACAAATTGCAGTTTAATCCTTTCCCGCATAATGACTCTGTGACTCCCCACAAGAAAATGGCTTCGGAAAACATTGAGGAAAATGAAGAAATTGCTTGTGACAAGCAATACCTTCATTTCCCACAATATTTTCTGGACATAAGGGCCAAAATATGTTAAATTTCTTTCAATTGAAATTGTCATCTGCAACATTTTTGAATTTGGAACAGTCCGAAATTTTTGTCGTCTGGTAATGGGCTAAGAGACATTTCAATATGTTTGTCACAAGTTTTTGCGACTATTATAACAGAGTAGAAAGCAGGCAGATGTTCAGGCTGATCTTAGTCTACACTGCCTGCCAAAGCTTTAATGTTAATATAATCACAACAGGAATATGACATGAACAGCATGAGAAGGGTCCCAAGAAATATCTTTTTGAAATGACCTCAGATCTAGAAAAAGACCTTTAGGGCATGATCTTTATTCCATCTATAAACTCCCAAACACAATTTCTTAAATAAAATTCAATATTTGAACACATATTTCTAAGTATAACAATCTTCTTGATCTTCTTTGCTATTGTACCTTTCAATTAATACTTTCCCAAACAAGACCAGAATTTGACATCCCTAATCAAATAGTCTTGTGAAAATGTTGAGGCAAAAGAAGGAAAGGTATAGAGTGCAAGTGCAAAACTCGTTATTGACAAGTTACATTATTGTACAACATGACACATGTAATAAGATAATCACAATAAACATAATCCAATGAACCCTTTCCAAAACAAGACCTGTTTTTACATCCCTAAAAGAAAACACTTAGGGAAACATTGAGACAATAATATTTTCTCCTTTTGTCTCAACATTTTCTGTGCTATATGATACAAAAATTCTATCTTTGAAAACACACAATTTGTCCTCTTGAGCAGTGTGAAAATTGGAGTACCATGAAATTTTGCTGTTTGGGAGAAGGTTAATTCTTTCGCTGCCAATGTCGCTGATAAGCGACCCATAAGGAGACTGCCAATGTCGCCGGTCGGCGACTTTAAAACAATAGCTTAATGAAGTCATTCAAGGTCATGGTCATCTTATCAAACTGCCTGATAAAAGTACGCTATTAGGCAAAACAGTTTATATGCAATGATTCCTGAAAGTTTCAGCTAAATATTATCAAACACAGATTTTTTACTATTTCATAAAATGCTAAGCCCTGTTATATAGTTTCCAAAATTTGGCACTGGAAATAGGACAATTCCAGGAAATTTGGCAGCAAAAGAGTTAAAGAAAGTTCTATACCTTTTTCGAAGAATCTGTTGGGGTCAGATGCTGTCCTTTCAAACTTCTCCAGTTTAACAAGCAATGACTCTCTCTTCAAAATGAGCTCAGTCACTTTCTCCCATCTTTCAATAGCCTTAAAGTGAAGAAGGAAGTTACGAATTGAAATATTAAGGTATACTTTAAACTAGCTGAATGTCCCAAATATTTGAAATTTCACAATCCACAAGTTCATATCTAAAATAAATACCCTTTTGAAACCATTTTTAATAAAGTAGAAATATCAGTTTCTCCCATTTTTGAATGCCAATTACTAAATGAAGTATATTTGCATGACCAAAATTAATTTTGTTGAAATTTTGAAACTATTTTAGAGTTGAATGAAACTAAATTTTATTGATAACTGACAGAAGATTGTAAACTTTTGAGACACATTTTCATTTTTCAGCTTCAGCTTAAAACAAGCTGCAGATACACAGTTTTAGTTAAAAAGTACCAATATCCTGAACATACCTCCTGCAGTTTTATAAAGAACTCATTACAGCTGTATTTAATGGCCATGTCCAGTTTTAGACTGTCAGGCATCTCCAGGTTAGACCAAACTTTCTCTAGTCTGTCTTGAGGTGTCAGTGGGGGTTCCTGGACAGCATCAGTCTGTGGAGTAGATTTTTTTATTATCACAAACAATTTACGTTAGTTCTCCAGCACATTAATCCACCATGCAATAGTTATTGATTTTGTAGTGTCAATTTTTGGCTCAACCCTATCTCAAACAAGACCTGGTTTTGACGTCCCCAAATATTGAAGAGGCTTGGGAAAATATTGAAGCAAAAGAAGAAAATGCTGATAATCAGCATATTCTCCTTTTTCATCAATATTTTCCCTGCCTTGTTTACCTGAAAATGTATCCTATCAACATCAATTTTGCTGTATTCAGCAGCTTTCAAATTGGTACAGTCCAAATTTTGTCTGTTTGGGAAAGGATTAATATGGATACTGTTAACTTTAAACATTTATAGATCTACTTTAGAATTGTATCAACTGTTCTGTGATGTATATGTAAATAAATGCTGGTTACATGCCATTTTCGGTCTCAATTTTTAAGTAAATTAAAAACAAAATCAACGCAGTTGTTTCCCAACAAAATCAACACAGTAGTTTCCCATGACAGCATCCATAACTTAGTAAGAACAATATCAAGATCAAGTACATTTTAATTTCTTGTAAAGCAAGAGTTGAAGATAGGAAAGAAGATATTTAGAAATGAATGAAATTTTACACCTTTTTGCCATATTGTATAGAAAACTTTGTGGGAAATGAAGAAATTGCTTGTCACACGCAATTTCTTCATTTTCCACAATGTTTTCCAAAGCCATTATCTTGTGGGGAGTCAAAAGGAATCACTGTGTGGTAATGGGTTAAAGAAATAATTTGTGTAAAATATGGGAAAGAAAATATTGAGACAAAAGGAGAAACTGCTGGTTATCAGCAGTTTCTTCTTTTGTTTCAATGTTTTCCAATGCCTATTCTATAAGGGATGTCAAAACAAGATCTTGTTTGGGAAAGTGTTAACTAAATTGTATCTAGAACCATACCACAGATGATCTTTCTGTATCCAACTTGGAGACTGTTGTCAGTTTGGTCACATTGGATGCGCGAGACTGTGTCAAATCTCTGTAACATAAAAACGGTGGGTAATCATGTGATACAATATTTTCTGAAAATCTTCAATAATTTTGTAAATACTTGACAGATTTTAATTCGGTTTGAAGCAGAGAATGTGGACAGACATCACGCATTAGACGGACATGGTTGATTTTTGAAAAATCAACTGATAAAAAAGTTATTGAAGATAAACCAAAATTTTGGTTTATCTTCAATAACTTTTTTATCAATTGATTTTTCAAAAATCAACATTGTCCTGTTTATTTCTGGCAATTTCCCAACTTCTTTGCTTCAAACTGAAATTCAAATTGGTCAAATATTTAAAAAGATATTGAAGATTATCGGAAATTCTGAGTCACATGATTATACACCGTGATAAATTCAGTATACAGTGATTATAATGCATGAATAATATTTAATTGTAGATATAGAATAATTTTAAATCTAACTGCTTTTAATTCTGATATACTAGGTAAAGAACATTTTGGGGCAGTGAAAGCTTTAAATTCACCCTGAACAATAACCTTGACCTCGGAATATTGGGAAAGGTCTCCTCATGAGAAATATGCATACACTTCAAATTTCACGGCCAATGTTAAAAAATTTAAAATATTCCAACTAAATGACAGGCAAGACAGAAATTTATACAACCTATCTAATGAAAGGCCATTAACCCATTTCCATAATGACTCTTTTTGATGTCCCACAAGACAAAGACAGTGAAGAACATTGGGAGTAATAAGGACGTTTCTTGTCACAAACAAATTCTTCTTTATTCCACAATGTTTTCCATAACTTTTACCTAATGTGGCGTCAAAATGCCAATATGTGGTAATGGGTTAATTTCTGAAGTTTCAGTTAAAGTACATGTGTACAGTCGACACTCGTTGTGTCGAAGTCAGAGGGACCATCAAAATACCTCGACATATCCGGAATTCCACTAATCCGATTTTGATTTGATGAAAACGATATTTAACCATTTTTGATGGGCATCATATGTGTCCATGATTGAAATATAGTAGGAAAAGGAAAGAAATTGCTCGAAACGAGCAATTTCTATCCTTTTTCTACTAAATTTCAATGGTTATATTTGTTATGGATATTCATTTTGATATCCATATGTTGAGGATAAGACATGACTTTCACTTTTACTAAGCGGAATTTCGACTTATACAATGTAAAGATAACGAGTGTCGACTGTACTAGCTCTTACTGTCTAGATTTCTCCATTTTAGCCGAGTGTCTAGCTGCAGCCCTCTCTTTTAGTGTTTTAGCAGAACGCTCTGTTGTGGCAGATTTTGGAGCCTTAGAAGAGGCATCGTCATCTTCCTCTGTGAATAGTTAAAACATATCATGTTACATGTATATTATGTACACAAAATTAATGATAACCAATAACCACTTAATACATTCCCGAACAATGTACCTCTTTGTGCACCTAACAGAGATAGTTTAGGAAAATATTGAGGCATAAGTAGAAAATGCTGATAACCAGCATTTTCTCCTTTTGCTTCAATATTTTCCCAAGATCTGTATAAACAGAATTTCATCTAAATATACTTTTTCTGCTGTACTTTTGGACAGTCTTAAATTGTGTTGTTGAAGGAAAAATTATAATGGCATGAACCTGGACCATGTAAGTTAATCTTACAGTTATAAGCTAGAAAAAAGATCAGTTGGCATGAAATAGGCACATTACAATTTTTGTCATCATAGCCTGCACTTTTGTATGATCTGCCCCTACACATGGTTTAAATGGTAATCCTTATGTTCAATAATTTGACAGCTGATTTGAACAAGGAATGTTGAAATATATGGGGGAAATGATGCATTGCAAGGAAATACATGTTTGCATTAATCAATTTCTTTTCAAAAAATGTTTATGTCTCTATAGTGAATTAACTTCCCTTTTACATTTCAAATAATACTTAATGAATAATGAACAATATCAATTAACCCTTTCCCAAACAAGACCTGGTTTTGACGTCCCTAATAGAAAAGGCTATGGAAAACATTGAAACAAAAGAAGAAACTGCTGATAACCAGCAGTTTCTCCTTTTGTCTCAATATTTTCTGTCATATTTTACACAAATCCTATCTTTAATAACATTAATTTTATCTTATGTATTTTACACAAATCCTATCTTTAATAATATTAATTTTATCTTTTGTAGCAGTTTTTGAAGTGGATCACCCTAAAATTTTACCGTTTGGGAAAGGATTAAGTACATTAATTTAATATTTCTGTAACTTTGCTCCCATCTAGGAATCCGAAAGGCAAATAAATACATCTATAGGTGAACAAGAGTGCCATGGTCACAATATACGCCGCCCCAGAGACTAAGTTTTAAGGGGGCATAACTCAGGCAAAAATCAATGAACCATAAAATCCTTCCTTCATGCACATCTACCAATTGAGGTGATAACGTTGACCAAGTTTCAAGAAGATCCAGCCAGAAACTTAGGAGGAGTTGCGTTGACAAGAAAAGTGGACGGACGTACGGACGGACGGATGGACAGATGGATGGACGGACGTACGGACGGACAGACGGAGCAGATGACGCCAATATACGTCCGCCTCCGGCGGCGTATAAAAACAAAAAGGTTCTAAATGAGGTAAAGACAATAATTCTAAATTTAATTATAACACTTTTCCGTAAAATCCATATATAGCGAAAGAAGAACTACATCGGGTTTTATTTACAATAAAAACCCTATGTAATTATGCTTTGTGTATGCGCCAAAACGTCACGTGGCGTCAAGGTAACGTCAAATGACGTCACTTGAATGACAATGCGTTTCCTACACCGAACACTAGTTCATGGCAGAATTTTCACAAAATAACACATTTCTAATGTGCGTTTTTTTATTTAGAGTGTTATAATGGAGATAATAACAAGTTTAGCGGTCTTTATTTCCAATAAAAACCTCTGTGCTCTGGACTACATGTTAAGGCAAATACCTCGGCGCTGTGCGCCTCGGTTTTTACCTACACATGTAGTCCGTCGCACATCGGGTTTTATTGGCAATAAAGACCGCTAAACTTGTTATTATTTCATAAATAATACATCCAAATACCAAGGTTTCTGTGCATACTTGAAACATGGGGTTTTAACCAATACCTTTCCAATCTAATGTGGGATAAAAAGGGGCCCATACCAATACTAAGTCCTTTCCAAAATATTTCTTGTTTTTGATGTCCATAACAGTCCATAACAGAAAGTGCTTGAGAAAACATAAGAGCAAAAGCTCCGATAATGATTGTTTTTATCCCTTTCACCTCGGTATTTTCTGTACTATATGGTACAGTCAAGTTTTCTCTCAGAGCTACAGATAAGAGGGAGTAAAGGCATTCTAACTTTGTTATTTCACTTCCAAACTCTATGTTGGGGGTACTCATTAGAATTGTCTAATTGAGACAATTCTAATGAGTATCCACAACATACCGTTTAATGAAACATAAATGAAATATTGTATTTTGAAAAGCACTTACCCCCTCTTATATGTAACCCTATCTATATATATAATTCTTTTTATTATCTGAACCAGATTTCAAATTGAAACAGTCTAAGCCTTTGCTGTTTGAGAAAGGATTGATTCGGAGAATATTTTAAACTTAAAAGACTGAATCCAATTTTCTTTTCAATGACAAGATGTGTTTGTGAAACATGAATAACCATGAAATGGCCAAACTTAAGTTTTGGGACAAACAGATAGAAGAATGGAAGGACAGACAGAAAGATGCATACAAGTAAAACTATATGTTTCCACTCTTTCGATACTGGGGAGGGGGGGGGCAAAAAAATGTATCATTATATAGACTATGCCAAAAATTAAGAAGACATAAAGTAACTTGATGACATTTTATAAAGCATATAAACATAATAAGATATCCATACCAAGAACTTAAATACAGATCTTTCTGTAGAAAAATTTGAGAAATTCATCAAGACTACTTTTACAGATTAAGTTAGTGATTAAACTTGAATTTAATCATTAATTCTCCATGCAACCTATTCACAATGCTTTAAACCCCGTGAATGAAAATGTTCTTTTTTTTTAGCTCACCTGAGCACGAAGTGCTCGAAGTGAGTTATTGTGGTCACTTTTTGTCCGGCGTCCGGCCGTCCGTCAACATTTGGGGTGTTTACACTCTAGCATCCACAAAAGTTAGGCAATCTTGATCAAACTTGGCCAAAACAAGTATGATCAAAAGTTCTCGCACAATTTCCATTATGGGCCTGATCGGACCAGAATGTGCTGAGTTATCTGCCCTTGAATGTCAAAAAATGCTGTTTTGAAGTTTGTTTACACTCTAGCATCTACAATTATTGATCAATCAAGACAAAACTTATACATAATATTAGAGACCATAAGATCTCGGATGAGCTCGATTTCAGTCTGATCCGATCATAAAG
Organism: Fragum sueziense; assembly: GCA_963680895.1. Lineage (NCBI taxonomy): Eukaryota > Metazoa > Mollusca > Bivalvia > Cardiida > Cardiidae > Fragum > Fragum sueziense. The sequence goes on from OY804598.1 coordinate 9,707,369, forward strand.
TCTAGAGTTACGTGCCCTTGAACTTGACAAAATTGTCATTTTTAGATGCTTTACACTCTATTAATCTAAGGGAAGTAACTATTGACACTACTTTTCTTTAGTAGTGTCAAGTGTTACTTCCCTTAGATTACAATTAACTATAAATCAAGACAAAACTTGGAAAAAATGTTGGGGAGCATCTTCGATGAGTTTGATTTTCAGTCTGATCTGATCAGAATTTCAAGAGTTATGCGCCCTTGAATTTGACAAAATTGCCGTTTTCAGCTGATTTCGACCTTGTTTACACACTAGAATCTACAATTATTTAATCAATCAAGACAAAACTTGTACACAATGTTGGGTAGAATAAAATCTCAGATGAGTTCAATTTTCAGTCAGGTCTGACCAGAAAGATGAGAGTTATGCGCCCTTGAATTGGACAAAATTGCCATTTTTGGCTGTTTTTGACATTGTTTACACTCTACAATTAATAATAAATCAAGACAAAACTTGGATAAAATGTTGGGGAGCATAAGATCTGGGATGAGTTTGATTTTCAGTCTGATCTGATCAGAAAGTCGAGAGTTATGTGCCCTTGAATTTGACAAAATTGCCATTTTCGGCTCTTTTCGACCTTGTTTACTCTCCAGAATCTACAATTATTAATCAATCAAAATAAAACTTAAACACAATGTTGGCGAGCATAAGATCATGGATGAGTATGATTTTCAGTCTGATGTGATAAAAAAGTCGAGAGTTAAGTGCCCTCGAATTTGATAAAATTGCCGTTTTTGACTGTTTTTAACCTTGTTTACACTCTAGAATCTACAATTATTGACCAATCACGACAAATCTTAGACACAATGTTGGAGACCGTAAGATCTCAGATGAGTTTGATTTTCAGTCTGATTTGACCAGAAAGACGAGAGTTATGTGCCCTTGAATTTGATAAAATTGCCATTTTTGGCTGTTTTCGACCTTGCAGGGTGCCCAGTGACTTTCGGTGTCAAAAATATAGGTATGTCCCAAAAATATAGGTATCTATTAGTCACAAATATAGGACAATATAGGTCGCCTTTATTACGAAGAAAAGACTACTTTAACCCTTTCCCAAACAAGACCTGGTTTTGACGTCCGTAACAGATATGGCTTGGGAAAACATTGAGACAATAGAAGAAACTGCTGATAACCAGCAGTTTCTCCTTTTGTCTCAATATTTTCTATGTCATATTTTACACAAATTCTATCTTTCATAACTTCCATTTTGGCATTTGTGGAAGTTTTTAAAGTGATTCACCCTAAAAATTTGCCGTTTGGGAAAGGGTTAAACATTCCACCACCAACTGCCATCTCTCTCTCTCTTAAGGATAAAAGGGGAAACAGACAATACAGCCATAAGCTATTACTTTCTGACCTGGATATTCAGTAGCACTAAGGTGTTTCAGAAAATACCATAAACAAATCAGGAAACGAAAGCTAAGAAGGTCCTATATCGCTCACCTTGGACAACATTGGACTTTGAGGAGATGATTTAATATGATATCTTCAGTTTCATCCCAGACTCACAACTTCCAGCCAATTTTCATTGCAGGAAGGCAATTTGAAGAATTTTGGCAGAGATTCATGCTGCCATGATACATGCAAAATACTAACATAGGGTCTCTGACAAAATAATTTGTCAGGGGAAGTTTGCACCAGATTTCCTTATTAGTTCTTTGTCTCAATTATGAAATCTGATATCCCACAACATTGGGTCAAATTTCATACTACCACGAAACTTTGAAATGTTTTGATGGAGGGCATTAGATGCACACCAAATTTAAGTCGTCAATAGCTAATATCATACAGCACAAGGCAAATTTTATAGAACTAAAAAACTTTGAAATGCTTTGGAAGTGGGGCTATTACACATTTTTACACACCATATTTTAAAGCCCCAGGCCATACAGTAAAGGAGTAGAAGATTGTGCATAATTTACTTCTATGTCTCTTATGAAATCTAATATCCCACAACATGGGGCCAAATTTCAATGTACCAAAATAATTTGAAGGATATTGGTAGTGGGCCATGAGATGATTCCACACTGCAAATTCAAAGCCCTAGGTCTCAAGATTCAGGAGTAGAAGAAAGAATTACTCCTTCGTCTCTATATCTAGTCTGATACCCCAACACAAAGGGCCAATTTTCATTGTACCACTATGATTTTAATCTTATTAGTAGAGGACCATGAGACCATTAACTTCTCTGTCTGATACCCCACAACATAGGGCCAGTTTTCATTGTACCACATTTGTAATAATAAGTTTTTTGGTAGAGGGCCATAAGACAATTTTACATACCAGTTTCATAGCCAGAGACCAAATTTTTCTGAAGCAGAAGATTGTCCTTCTTTATCCATATATGAAATATTGTACCCCAGAACATACATGTATAGGGCCAATTTTCATGATTCCAGAATAATTAAAAATATTTTGGTAATGGGCCTCTGGATGATGGTAAATACAAAATTTCAAGACTCTATGGCAAGGCCATATGGATTGGGAGATTTGTGTAATTGTTGACAGACAGAGAGATGGACAGATTGATGGCAACAGTGAGCAATCCCAATTTATCACCCTTGGCACTTTTTGCTAGTGGGAGCCAAAAATAAATGTTATCAAACATCTTGGCTGTTTCTCTAACAAACATAAGAAGACAAGCAACTTCATGTTCAAATTTCAATTAGTCTCAGTGACAGCAAGATGAAAATTAAAATATTTCACCTAAATTTGGCGTTAAGTAATTAAAAGTGAGTGCCAAACAAGAGGACCCTGAGGGCCCTAAATCGCTCACCTGAGTTATGTTTTAATAATGCCAAATAACTTTGCATATGTTACACATTGTTGTCCCAGGGAAGAATTTGGCCATGTAGTTTCAGAGGACATGTTGTTTACAGAAATTGATCAGCTTTTATGACATTTCCCATTTTCTGATGCCACAGCAACCAGAGTTTTTCATAGATTTCAATTCTTTTAGCAAATTTTATAAGGGACCACCCAATGAACATTACTGCCAAGTTTGGTTGATTTTGACCGAGAAGTTAAGGAGGAGATGTCGTTAAAAGAAGTTGTTGAGCTTTTATGAAAATTCCCATTTTCCGATGCCACGGCAACCATACTTTTCCATTGATTTCAATTCTTTTAGCAATTTTTATAAGGGACCACCCAAGGAACATCTCTGCCAAGCTTGGTTGATCTTAACCCAGAATTTAAGGAGGAGATGTCGTTTAAAGAAGTTGTTGAGCTTTGTCAAATTTACCATTTTCCGATGCCACGGCAACCAGAGTTTTTCGTGGATTTCAATTATATTAGCAATTTCTATAAGGGACCACCTAAGAAACATTTCTGCCAAGTTTGGTTGATTTTAACCCAGAAGTTAAAGAGGAGATGTCGTTTAAAGAAATTGTTGAGCTTTTGTGAAATTTCCCATTTTCTGATGCCACGGCAACCAGAGTTTTTCATGAATTTCAATTCTTTTAGCAATTTTTATATGGGACTACTGAAGGAACATTTCTGCCAAGTTTGGTTGATTTTGACCCATGAGTTTAGGAGGAGATGTCGTTTAAAGAAATTGTTGAGCTTTTGTGAAATTTCCCATTTTCCGATGCCACGGCAACCAGAGTTTTTCATGGATTTCAATTATTTTAGCAATTTTTATAAGGGACCACCTAAGGAACATTTCTGCCAAGTTTGGTTGATTTTGACCCAGTAGTTCAGGAGGAGATGTCGTTTAAAGAAATTGTTGAGCTTTTGTGAAATTTCCCATTTTCCGATGCCACGGTAACCAGAGTTTTTCATGGATTTCAATTATTTTAGCAATTTTTATAAGGGACCACCCAAGGAACATTTCTGCAAAGTTTGGTTGATTTTGACCCAGTAGTTTAGGAGGAGATGTCGTTTAAAGAAATTGTTGATGCCGTGACGGACAGACGGACGCCGGACATTGATAGATCACAATACCTCACCTTGAGCACTTCGTGCTCAGGTGAGCTAAAAAGGTACCATTCTCTATTCTTTAATAATTCTTCCCAGCTTAAATAGAAGACTGGTACAGAATATGTGATAACTTAAGGACAGAAAGTCACACTTAGCTTTGTATGTCAGAAGCCAAACTGTCATGTTTCAAGGTATGATATTATTCCATGCATCTATATAAATCAATTATAATTCACTTGCCCATTAGTAATGCTAACATACAATTATAAATTTTGAACTTCACCGTTCATAAAGGAAAATTATCCACTAAATGAAATTGTCAATACCAGTAACATATACCAGTAACAGATGACAAACATACAGACATGCTTCTTCAACAATGATTATCATTATAATGTTTGACCTGTCTTTCCCTGACACTTCAGAGTGAAATTGGCCTGAAAGGAAATCTAATTTCTACTGTAGATCTATATATTCCTATAAAAGTTACTTTTAAATCATAAACATTTATTATTTCGTAATACTTGCTTTGCCAAGACACAAAAATATAGGTATTTATAGGTATTTGGGGCAAAATTGGTGAATTTATAGGTTTTTTATAGGTAAGGTCCAAAAATATAGGATAATATAGGTATTTATAGATATTTATAGGTTACTGGGCGCCCTGACCTTGTTTACACTCTAGAATCTACAATTATTTTAAAAAAAACAATGTTGGGCACCGTAAGAGCTTGGATGAGTTTGATTTTCACAACGTTATTGACCATTATTTCATATTCAGTCTTAAAGTCATGAATGTCAATTGAATTGAACATAAGTGTTGTTCATATCATTTTGGTTCAGGTGAGCGATATAGGACCATCATGGTCCTCTTGTTTTAAATATTTATTTCAAAGCCTTCAAACTCCAACTCTATTCTTTATAGCTCATGTAGTCTTGTTTTTTTTGTAGCTCAATCAAATTCAAATTTATGTTTAATACAAATCAGCCTTTTCTAAAGGCTTCTCTTATTTATATTTACTTTTAAGCTAATTCAAATATCCTATAGTTTTAGCTTCCTCACTATAAATGAACATCTATTTTCAAAACCTCCATTTGCCTGAAAATTTGAGCATTGACCATGATTTGAAATTAATAAGTATTAAACATTAATATGTTTTATTAGAATTGCCTCCATGAGCACTAGTGGCATGCCTGTAGTCTAAATTAGAATAAGTCACACAATTCTTATTATCATAATCATTATAAATCATATAATATTGTTTTAACCAATTCCCACATAGTGACGCTTTTTGATGCTCCTAAAAATTGAGACTTTAGAAAACATTGAGGCGAAAGAAGAAAGTGCTGATAATCAGCACTTTCTTCTTTTGCCTCAACATTTTCTATGCTATATTATGCACATATTTCTCCTTTATCACATATTCCTCCTTTATCAATATCCATTTTAGATTCTGCAGAAGCTTTCAATTTGGATGACCCTACAATTTTACCAGTAGGGAAAGGGTTAAGGAATTATACAGGTTGAAGTTTGGACCTCCATCTAGGTTAAGGATTAGGAATATGATTATTGGATTGTTTTCTGTCAACCTGGGAATACCTTTTATAGTCATAGATATTTCCTGAAACATTGCTGGCTTCTCTGAAAATGGTAATACATGGATTATAATGTATAATCACAAGAACTTATCCTAAAACTGCACATTTTATGAAGCTTTAAGAATGATATTTAACCAATTCCTACAGGATGATGCCTCTGGACGCTCCTCAATACAAAGGCTTTAGAAAACACTGTGGAAAATGAAGAAACTACTTTTGACAAAGGGCATATATTTTTGTAGAGTAGGTTGGACTCCAAGGTCAAAAGTCGTATAGTTCATAAGATATAGGAAAAAAAATAAGTTTTTGACATCCACAGCACTATGGTGGCAAAATGAGCTCCCTGAACATAAAGACCTTGGGGTGGTATTCACTAACCAGCAGTCTTATTCCCTACATTCCATAACAATCAATCTGATTAGCAGAGACGTATGCCTTGTCCAATCAAATCGCTTTTAATATAATTCAAAATTATATCAGATTAAGAAATGTTGGTGAATATGACCTATGATTCGCTAAAAAGAGTACATTGTCGGTGTTATTGCAAAACCTCAAAAGTACAGCTTTAATCAAGCTGTAGATACAAGGTTTTGCAATAACACAAATGACACAAATTTGCATCATGCCCACCTTCAATGACAGGATCTTTGCCCAGACCCCCCATCAGCACACTGTTTACATTCCAGAACCCTTCTTTATATTCTGTCTTCTGGGCCTTCATTTCCTCCATCTTCTTCTCCTTTTCCCTGAATGATCAAACAAAACCAGTAATAATTATTATCTTGATTAGTAGATCAATGCTTTTCAACAAAAACCTTGGAACTGAAGCTTATTTTAAGCTGCCGGTACGAGGTTTTTGTTGAAAAACAACAAGTTATTGCTTGTTTTGAGTGCTTCCTTCTTTTTAAGTCTAGATCTATTTTGTTCTTGATTACAAAAAATCCCAAGTTGCTTCTATTCAAAGCGCTTATTTATCATATTAGCCTGCACATTATGTGAAGTCAGACATTATCCTTGACCCTTTCACAAACAAGACCGGGTTTTGACGTCCTTATTAGAAAGGGCTTTGGAAAACATTGAGACAAAAGAAGAAACTGCTGATAACCAGCAGTTTCTCCTTTTGTCTCGATATTTTCCATGCTTTATTATACACAAATCCAATGTTTATCAACACTTTTTTTATCATCTGGAGCAGCTTTTGAATTGGATCACACTAAAATTCTGCCATTTGGGAAAGGGTTAAATAATTGCTTGTTTTAATTCAGCATGGTAAGAGTCTGATTTAAAAATCCATTTCACAGATGTTACCTACACTTATTTTACCATGTTGCAAGTATAACATATCTTTTCAGATTGAAATTAAGTTTTGTATGTTTTTTCTTATTTAAGAAATAATTCTATTCTTTGATCATTTTTATCACATTGCTAACAGCACAGACAGATAATTTATGCCAGTCAAGATGAACGTAAAGCTGGAGACAGCTAATGGAAAGTGGATATCCTTTCTAAGCATTGATATGGCTGAAACTGTGACATGATATTTACTTAATCTGGGGTGGTATTCGCCAACTAGTCCAAATCCAAGATTGCCTTTAAAATCATACAACAATCAATCTGATTGGCAGAGACATATGTCTTGTCAAATCAGATGGCTTGTGGTGTAATTTTGCTTTAGACAATTGATTAAGAAATGTTTGTGAATACAGCCCCTGACATCACTTACTTGAGTTCTGAGAGTTTACTAGAGTGAGTTGCCCTTGATGATGGTTTATGGGATAGATGAGTGCCAATATTGGTACCCAGCAGTGATGTTTGATGATGGTATGTGCCGGTAACCAGCCCTACTTCTTCTTCCTCTTCCTCCTCACCAGAATCATAGAAGTGAAAAATGGCCGCCATGTAGTCTGTCTCCTGCAATTAAACAAGATTTGTCTGCGATCATATAAGCAGAGCAACAGATAAGTGGGGGTAAAGACATTCTCAATTCCTAACCTTATGTTGTGGGTTCTCATTTGAATCCTCTTGATGAGACTATTCCAATGAGTATCCACAACATATGGCTTAGTGAACAATTAATAAAATATTGCATTTTGATCATCAGCATTTTCTTTTTTTGTCTCAATGTTTTCTCATGCCTTTCCAACAAGGGACATTAAAGGCAGGTCTTTTGCGGGAATGGGTTAAACCACTGTAGCCATGAAGCAAAAATTCTTGATATTTTGTCATCTACAACATCTTTTTATTAGGACAAGTCTAAAATTGTGTTGTTTGGAAAAGGGCTAAGAAGCCTACCTGCATGGACAAATACTTCATATAATCATCCCTAGTGACTTTTGATTCCCACCAATGTAACCATGAAGCACAAATTCTCAACATTTTTTAATCAACATCACATTCATGCTAAAATTGTGTTGTTTGGGAAAGGGTTAAAACACCTACCTGTGTTGACAAATATTTCATATAATCGTCGCTGGTGACTGTTGATTTCCACCATTGTAACCATGAAGCATAGGTTCTAGACATTTTGTCCTGTACGAAGGACGGCATATTCTCGGTGGCCATCAGCTGTGACATTTTAGATGGATTACGGATCACTTCATGTACCTTGTCCATGTTAGGTGTCTGAAATACATGCAAATTGTGTTTGTTTTGTCTTGATGAAGGATTAACTGTTACATATGTTATTCAATAACCTTCATATTTTAACATAGATCTAAATAACTAAATTTTGACATTTGTATTAAAAAACCTTAATCGTACACTATGAATTCTAATCTATTGTCATTACAATCTAATATTGTAAAAAATACAACGCAACCAATGGTGTACCTACATTAACTTAAAAATATTCTTGCTGATAAGATCAGTTGCAATATTTTACAAACTCTGGTAGTGACCTACTGGCAAGAAACAAGTCATTTGATCATATTAGTTTCATCTGTCATGATATTGAAAACCACAATAGATCTAGACTTATTTATTCTTTTGGGTAGAAATGGAATCAGGATGATTAGAACACATGCATAATGATTAATGAACCAGACACCTATTACATTAGTAATTTCATCATGAGTTAACACAAGTATACTTTACAATATTTACATCATTTCAAGCACCAGTCAACACCAATCTTGCAAATCACATGCAACATACTCTTAAAGATCATTCAACAGTTTCATAACAAGCAAGACAAAACTTAACACAGCTCATATCACCACAATCTCTGTTATCATACAAATACAAGTACAAGCAAACAATCAATAGCAAACCCATTCAAGATAAGAAATATCCAAAGAAAAGGATTAATTTTCTGACTACAAGTATGATAAATACAAGGTCACTTATGGCGCAAACAACTATTTTATAAAATGCTATAATTTCACAAAGATTCCACATCAAATCATTGAATAAAGATTCAAATTCTTGATTTCTTTGGATTTTTCCCATATCTAGGAGTCATTTATACATGTTTTTGAAAGACTCTAGGAGCAGATAATCATTTAAATCAGTACACCAAATCTGAATTCATCATTCGTTTCATCATTCTTCTTCAAGTTTAGAAAACTATGGCTTTGATAAAACACAAAGATTGTTGCAATCCAGCACCATCGTTTCCTTTCTTGCCAAGAATTATATAATTTCAGTGCTGGAGACATATTTGATATTCTGTCAATCCATGTCTAAATCTTATATTGCAGGTACACATAATAATGGATCTCTGAAATGATTCTTATCAGTCCAAACACTCTAACAACTGCAAATATATTGTATGCCATTGCCATTGTGCTGTGTGCTGTAAACTTACAATTATTGGAGCAAGTTCATACTAAAATGTTTACAAGTCATTCTATATATTCATAAATATCATACAATAAGTTTTTATAGTAGCTAAATGGAATGACAGAAAGGAGTAAAAATACAGGAACAATTAAGTTCAGCAAAATAACAAATTAACAAAATGAAAACAAAGTCCTAGACTAGTCCAATTGATCTTAATATAGGTCTCAATAAATGAACTCGCACAGCATCTCTGACTATAAGCCTGGTCATTCATTGTGACATTTACTGTGTTTGAAATATTTGAAAACAAAATTTGCAATGCAGAGATGTTTCCAAGCAAATTGATCATTGCATTTATGACAATTTGATGTATCACAATGATTCATTAAGTAACATCAGCCATAAAATCAGTGAATTATTTCAAGCCAAATACTATTGCAACAATAGATAGAAACAACATTTATTGACCCTCATGCACATTCAAACATCTGAGTGAGACACAGAGAATCAAGTATCTCTGACAAAAATTGCAACAATTTTGATCAGACTGACATTATTACAATAATGATTGTTTGAGTGACACATTACTATATCTTAAACGAAACCTGTCAAAAAGTTGCTTGATGAGAATCTTGATATTACACTGAAAAGTCAAAACAATGAAATATAAATAAGGCAGAAGCTTAAATTCTTTTCTTATCAGTGCGAATTCAGACTGCTGCAATTTGAAAGCTGCTTTGGATCACAAAATGGATTTTGATACAGGGAGATTTGTATATGATATAACACAGAAAATGATATATGGTTATCAGCATTTTCTTCTTATGTTTCTATGTTTCCCAAGGTTTTTTTTACAGCAATATCAAAACTAGACAGCCCAGGCGCTCCACAGGCCTGATTGTTTGTCTTATTGAATGCAATTTCAAAGGTTCAGGCTGCCCAAACAAGCAAATGCATGACCAAGCTGAAAATTACAAGCAACTATGATCTTATGGTCAGTAAGATTCTGTGAAAGTTCTGTATTGATTAGTTAATACTAATGGTTGTAAAAGTGAAAATAAAGTCGAAAATAGCAATTAACTAATGACGTAAAAATCAGATCAAGCTGAAATTTATACCAAAGCAAGATCTTATGGACACCAACATTCTGTACAAGTTTTGTCTTGATTGGGCAATATTTGTAGATTTTAGAGTATAAATAAAGTCAAAACCAGCTATTTTTGACATTCAAGGGCAAATAACTCAGGTTATTCTAATTCAATCAAAATTCTTTGAAGGGATCTGAGAGAGGGTCACCAAAGGATCATTCCTGTGAAGTTTGATTGAAATCCATCCAGTAGTTTCTGAGAAGAAGATTTTTAAAGAAAAAGTTTACGGACGGACGCACGCACGGACGCACGACAGACACACCGCCATGACAAAAGCTCGCTGGCCTGACGGCCAGTGGAGCTAACCAGGGCTTGTTGGGGAAAGGGTAAAACAATCTAACCTTTGCCATGGCTCTTATATTGAACAAAATTGTAAGATCAGCCTACAGATGATCATGTGCAGATATACAGATAGTAAATTGAAGAAATTGATCCAATCATTTTTTTTCATTTTCCATGTATACAATGTTTTTCAAAGCCATCATCTTTTAGGGTGCCATAAAGAGTCATTGTAAGGGAATAATTTAACCTGTTATTACAACAACAACATTTATTGTTATTTAAAATTTCACACCATGCCTAAGTCTCCATGTCTTTATTTCAACATATTTCCTAATTCAATTGTACGAAAATTATCGTTTTAATGTTAAATCAGAGAATATCAAAGATGATGAAAAATCTTTGGACAATCATTGAGCTGCCATCTTCAGATCTAGAATTTGCAGGGTTATCTCAGAGAATGATAACAATATTGAACACTTCTCCAAACAAAATTTTGGACCTGTCCAAGTTGAAAAGAGCTTTGTTCATTAAAGACCATGTTATTTTATGTTGAAAACTCCATGTGATATCATAAAAATCTTGAAAGAAAGAAGAAAATGCTGGTACACAGCATTTTCTTCTTTTCCTGTAAAGTTGTCTAAACCCATATCCATTACAATCATCAATAGGAGTCGATGCTTGTGAATGTGTAAGCTTTAAAAAAATTGAATGTTTAATACAGAGCTACAGATACAAGATGGTAAAGGCAGTCTAATTCTGTTATTGCAAATCTAAACCCTATGTTGTGGGTACTCATTTGAATTGTCTCGATGAGACGATGCAAATAAGTACCCACATCATAGGATTTCATAAATGATAAACAAAATATTTTATTTTGAAAAGTTAACCCCCCTTCTTATCCGTAGTTCTGTTTAACCCTTTCCCAAATGACCAACTTTTAGGATGTTCCAATTTGAAAGCTGCTTCAGACGACTTAATCAACGTTGAAAAAGATTGAAATTGTGCAAATTGAAGCACAGAAAATATTGAGGCAAAAGGAGAAACTGCTGGTTATCAGCAGTTTCTCCTTTTGTCTCAATGTTTTCCCTAGCCTTTTCTATTAGGGACGTGAAAACCAGGTCTTGTTTGGGAAAGGGTTAATCTCAACACTTTGCCAAAATAAAGACATGGAACCATGTTTGGGTAATAAAGCTGTAAATCTATCAAAATATCACCATACTATTGACAATAACTCTTGGATAGGTGTCTGAAATGGGATTAAATAAATCATGTTTCATCTTATCTATGATATACTCTTTACCTTGAATAATGTCTTACTGTTTCAACTTAATTAATCTAGGAAAAGCTGTTAGTACAATGTAATTAAACTCTCATCATTGAAAAAATTGATATCAAATTCTGAAATGTGTATAAGAAGGCAAAACAGGCAGTACAAAATAAAATTTGTAAGAAAAGTTATTTATTTATAAAATCTTTCTTCAAACTGAAACCTTAATAAGTAAAGGAGATAATAAATGAACCTAAAAAAGACAAAACACATAAAAGCTGCTGGCATTAAAATGTTATTTGCAAGGCTCAAAGACAATAGGGAATGATTTTATCCATTTAACCATGACGTTATTGCAGACAAAAAATTGTATTTCATTGGTGTTGTTATAAAATCAAAATTTGTAACTGTGACTTGATTCAAGCCATATTTATGAAATTTTATGACAAAACCCACAGTTTATCAATAGATAACAGTATCAAACCCTGTCTTTTTTTGCAAAATTTATTCCTGTATTTCTATGTGATAAAAATTTTAGAAAAAAATCAAAGCGTACAAAAGCAAGGGATTGTTTGGAAACTCTATAATCACATGTAGCAAAAAAACCCAAGACTTGTTGAAGACGACAAATGTTCAAATAAGAAAAAGAAATATTCTTTTATATTTTGTTGATGGGTAATTGGACCAATTTAAATAACTAGTTGAATAAGGGTTTAAAATAATGTTGAAACAGGAAAATTAGTATGTTATAAATACAAGATATAAGCATATATGAATGGTATTCAATATAATTTATATGAAATAATGAAAGTAGGCAAGACATAAATTATAAGCATAAAACAAAAACAAAATCAGGTAGCATAATTATGAAAGAACAAAAATTCATATAAATGTTGCATACAAATAAAGATATAGGCTTAATAAAGCCACACATGTTTAGTGCACATGTATATTACCAGTTCTAAAACTTCCTCTAAATTTTTCTGAAATGTCAAAAAAGTGTTACAGGATATGAAAATACATAACCAGAGTTTCATGGAGTGGCACATATATGCCAGAGAGGGGTTTACCAATAAAATTGGCCATTTTTTCCAATTCAAAGGCAAATAACTCAAAAATGCACGGAGCTATCTGAAATTAAATAGTGGCATGCACAAGTAGACTTCATGGAGAGTCACTGTGCAAACTTTGATTTAATTTGAAACTGTAGAAGTTACACACAAAAAAAATTCCTAAGGGATGGACGGTCAGACAGATGTATGGACAGGCAGACAGACAACCAGGGCCGTAACATAAAACAATCCTTCGTGCGTATAAAAATTAATGTGCACTCCCCGAAGTCAAGTTTCAAACAAATATTTTTCAAAAATCACTGCTCAAGATGGCCAAATGTGATTCAACTTCTTCATGGTTCATACAAAACTTTGATGAGAAAACTCAATGTTTTTTTAAGGTCTGTTTCAGGACTAAACAATGAACTTCAAGGGCTACTTGCATTCAATAATGTAAGCGCAAACAAGGTAGAATTCAAGGGTTTTTTAAGGGCTCAGGCTTGCTTTTTAAGGGTTTTACATAGACTGGCTCCAGTCTGACTGATCTGATCTTTAATAAAATATATGTAAACAATGTACATCTAATTTACCACACTATCATACTCTCTGTAAATGTGGATCGGTCACGTGAGATTATAACAAGAAGGGCAGTAATTTGAGTAAATGATTTTTTCCAGCAGGAGTGAAGTACCTTTGTAAATTTATTTATTGGCCTATTCATTCTCACGGCCTAGGAGCCAGGCTAGGGTTTTACAAGGCTCACATCCATTTTTAAGGGTTTTATAAGGCTAAGGTCAAATTCAAGGGTTTTTCAAGACCTGTGCAAATCATGTTCTTGATCTGGGTAAAACACCTTAATGCTATTTGAGACCAACTTAGATCCAGATTAGTCTGCATATCCATGTTGTACTCCAATAGCTTTTTTATGTCCTAAACCATACTGCACTTTGGTACAAACTAATCCAACTCTATGGTGATCTTATATGCAGGACAGCTCATACATTCTGAGCTAGCAACTGCTCATTTTAGGAATGCTATTAACCCATTACCACACAGTGACACCTTTTGACTCCCCACAAGATAAGGGGTCTTGAAATCATCGTGGAAAATGAAGAAATTGCTTGTGACAAGCAATTTCTTTATTTCCCACAATGTTTTCTACCCAAATAGATCAAGAAATGTTGTATTTCATTCACTGGATCTTAGCTTCTGCAGCATCTTTGATATTGGACTAGTCTAAAATTTTGCCATCTGGTAATGGGTTGTTACTTGATTTGTAGATGATTTGTCCATAAATCAGAGACAAACAATCTCAGTCTGTAAAATGTTGAATATTAACCCATTACCAAACAACACAATTTTAGACTGGTCCAAATTCAAAGATGTTGCAGACAACAATTTCAAGTGAATGAAATGAACCAGGATCTGGAAAAACGTCCCTTATAGCATTTTTAAAAGTTGAGTTTGAAGATCAGCCTGTTGTCAAATGCAGTCCAATATGCATCCATGCTGCTCTCTTTAAGTTACTACAGGTCGCGAAGAAGCTATTGGAGAACAATGTGGATCCTGATCAGACTGTGCGTATGCACAGGCTGATCTGGATCTATGTTGGGCCCAAACGCTTTAAGGGACGTTTTTCCAGATCCTGGCTCAAATCTAAAGTTTGTTGGTCTTTTTGAATAGAAAACATTGTGGGAAATGAAGAAATTGCTTGTCACAAGCAATTTCTTCATTTTCCACAATGTTTTCCAAAGCCATTGTGTTATAGAGCGTCAGTAGGCGTCACTGTGTTGTAATGGGTTAAAAACCAATAGATTGATGACTCAAATATTACCAAGTAAATTTTACAACACTTACCAATGGTGCAAAAACATCCTCTCCCTGGAAATTCTTAGGTGGATTGTTAGGTCTGAAGAACAATGTACATATATTTTGAAACACAAAATTGTAATTATTGAACTAATTTCTTAGATAACAAAGTAATTAAAACTTTTGAGAATTACAAATTTAACAAGAAGTGTTTGTGAAACACCAATGCCCCCCAAAAAACATACTTTTAGAGATAAGGACAATGTTAAGTTTCAGACAGATGGACAGACAGATGAATGGACAGACAGACAGACAGACACAAGTATAACAATATGCCCCAAATCTTTCAATACGGGGCATAAAAATCTTACATAAAATTTTCAAAGATTAAAATAAATCACAGTTTTATCTTTTAAACTAACAGCTGGCAAAAAAGCCAATTTAACTATTATGCACAATAGAGACAATGACTCACGTTTTGACCCATTGTTTCATATCCATGCCATCCCAGGGTGGTCGTTTGTTCTCCTTTATAAATGCAGGGTTGATAACTCTGTCAGTTTTCTTCCTGATGAGCGATGCGGAGGCCATTGTGCCCGTCATGTTAACAGACTCAGCGGCTGGAACAACATCTTCATCCTTAAATGATTTTTATTATAAATGAGTCAAGATCTTGATTTTTTTAAATGGCTTTGGAGACCAACATGGATCTAGATCAGCCTGTGTATACACACAGTCTGATCAAGATCCATATTGTCCTCTTATATCTCCTCCATGACCTGTAGGAACTGCCAGAGAGCAGCATTGATCATGATCAGTCAGCAGTTAGGCACGGTCTTATATTGAAACATGGCAGTCTAAGAGTGGTCATTTATTCTCCTTTATGAACACAGGGTTGATAACTCTGTCCATCTTCCTGATGAGTGACACAGAGGCCATGGTTCCTCAAATGTTGTCAATCTTGGCGCCTGGTATTACATCATCATCCTGATATATATATGATTAATCCAATACTAAACAGCAAATGTTAGACTGGATTAAATTCAAAGGTATTGAAGATGTCAATTTTTGCATATCATTGGCTATCTACAATAAACACCACTACTACAGCTTATTAAAGCTGTAGTTACGAGACTTTACAAAAATACTGAAACTATTAACCATTTCCCAAACAAGACCTGGTTTTGACATCCCTCATAGAAACGGGTTGGGAAAACATTGAGACAAAAGAAGAAACTGCTGATAACCAGCAGTTTCTCCTTTTGTCTCAATATTTTCTGTGCTATATTGTACAAAAGATCTATCTTAAACAAGGTCCATTTATCGTCTGCAGCAGCTTTTGAAATGGAAGTTTTGAAAATTTGCTGTTTGGGAAAGGGTTAAAGGACAGTGGGACCTGTAGATTTCCAACTTTTACTAGACCAAACCGAATTTTACCAGAAGGGCAATTCCTAAGTACATAATCTACTTATTTAAACTTGTTTCTGGTCATTCCGCTAAGCTCCTCACATAGATGTATCCTCCTTTTTACCAGTGTATTATTGATTTGTATGAATCTGCACTGTTTGATATCCTAACTTCAAAGAAATAGTTGAGATGGTATATAATAATAAACCGTATTATCTTTATCAGTTTTTGCCAATTTTTTATCAGACAGTCGGTCCTGTAAAGTGTGGTTTGTTTACAAGACTATGCATTATTTTTACCGGACATGTCTCGCAGAGAGACTATATAATATTTCATGCAGTTCAAGTTGTGACAATTTTTTAAGTAGCCTTTTTTATACTGTTCAATAGAGAATAGATGGTTACTGTCTGTAGATTGAAAAAAATATCCGACAAGGCGGAGGAATTTTTATCCGGTGAGGCGTAGCCGAACCGGATAAATTTCCGAAGCCGAGTCGGATATTTTTTTCAATCTACAGACAGTAAACCATCTATTCTATTTATCCTGTTACGAACATTTGTTAAAAAAGAGGCGCTATTCTCGTTAAAAGAACGAACGGGAAGTATTTAATGACCTAGTTAGTTATCCTAAAGACCGTTAGACGCATAACTCGTGTTCGCGACAGAAGTTAGTTCTAAGGTGGAAAACAAACAAACTTTCGAACTTGTGTTAAATAGATCTTCTCTCCATTTTTTTTTATCATTAACAGGTAAATATTATAACCATAGAACAAACTCAAATTGCTAGGAACTGCAAAGTTCAAATCAAGTAGACGACGAGATCTGTCCTCGGTTTGGGAATGGAAGGTTCTGTTTCAACTAAGAACAAGTTTCACATTCATTTGAAATATATTGAAAATGTTGAAATGAAGTAACAAGAACATGAAGCATACCTTAAATGGATTTATATGTCCTCCCAACTTCTATTTACACGATCATGGACGTGTTTACAAACGTGTCATGATCTGTCATCTATCTGAATGTTTCCGATGTCGTCCATTTTTATTTTAGACATGAATTCATCAACAAGACAAGCGTTTTGTGAGGGGAGAAGACAATTCAAAAGTAGCAGCCTACAATCGTTTTGAAATATACTCCTCACAAAAAGTTAAGCAACAAAGATACTTTTCTTTCTCAAATGTGTTTTATCACATCTAATGATCTATGTTTTATACAATACAAAGTTGGGGTCTTATTACACAAATTACGTTAAATGATTGGGAAAATCATCAAACAATAACAAAGTTACAGATCCTCGAAAACCGTCCCGACAAAACAATGGTGCAAAACGTCACTCGCCAGCAGTTCAGAATGTGTAAAAAGTTGTTTTCCGGCCACTTCAGGCCATGATCGAGATTCAAGTACCTGGTATGACCCCTACGATGTTCAACACACGCCCGAACACACCTTGGCATCGAGCAGATTTGTCTGTCTAATGTCCGTTGTGGATTGTTCCTCCATTCTGTCTGCAAGACCTGTTGCAGTTCATCCAGAGTCTGTGGGCAAACATGCTGACCATAGACACGCTCTCAAAGAATGTCCTATGTATGTTCTATCGAATTAAGGTCTAGAGACGTAGCGGGCCAGTCTATATGTCTGATGTTGTTTGTCCACAGAACTTCAGTCACAAATCCAGAACGATAGGGACGGGCATTACCATCCATTAACATAACAGTTGGATCTGTTTACTGTGCCAGAAGGATGATAACAGGCGTGATGATCTCGTAAATGCACCTTACACCAGTCATTGAACCTCGTCTGATGACAACCAGCTCTGTTCTGTGGCAAACACTGATACCTCTCCAGACCATCATACTCCAACGCTCATATTGGTCGTGTTCAGCGATGTTACAGTCGGCAAACCGTTCATTACCGTTTCTCCACACACATGTCATGCCATCATTAGAATCAAGGCAGAATCTTGACGAGTCCGTTAAGAGTTTGTGACGCCAACGAGTGACCCTCAGTTTTGATGTTGATGTTCCAATATTAATCTTTGCCTTCGATGTTTTGGGGGAAGTTGGATCCGTTGAAGTGGTATCCTGGACCTTAGACCTTCTGTGTGAAACATGTTCCTCACGGTTTGGATGGAAAGTATGTTTCCTGACACCCTCTGAAGGTCATTTTCCAGCGATCTGGCCGTTGTAAGCCAGTTCTTGCGGACTAAGGTTGCAACATAACGGTCTTCACAAGGTGTTGTTACTCTTAGACGACCTGAACGTGGTCTCTCTGACATCTGTCCAGTATGATTGTATCGGGTTATTGCTCTTTAGTCAATACTGCGATGAAAATTAAAGTGAATGGCGGCAGCAGTCTTGGTTGCCCCACCCTGTAGCATTCCAACAATTTGAGCCACTTCAATTGGAGTCAAGTGACGTATTGGCATGTTTCAAATGTTGATGACATCAAAGTTGTCAAATTGACGCGTTTTAAGCACATACGGAGCTAGTGCCAAGTTTGAAATCCGTATATGTGACACATTTTGCATGCATGTTTTGGGGGTGAGTGTGTTCTAATCACGTGATAGCTGTTTTTGGAGACGATAACATTCAGTATTCTTTAAAGTGTGTTTAAGCATAGATATGGCTATCCGAATAAGAAATATGTGCAAAATTTCTGCGTTTATAAAAAGAATATTGAGAGAATTACTTTTGTTGCTTAACTTTTTGTGAGGAGTATAAAATAACTAACCAACTCATTCATTCTCTATCCCCTCTTCAAGTCTTGTATTTAAATCCTTCCCTTAAATGTTCCTGTTCATCTTGTTGTAAACAAAAACACGGCTTCCAACAGTCAAAAATAACCTTGTGTATTACGTCATCAAAAACTTTTACGTCACAGAGTTTTAAAATTGGGTCAATACTACAGGGTGAACCTAAAGTAGGGGTATTTTATAAGGAAATGAAAAATGTCTGTTATGCTCTATATTTCCCACTCGCATCTGATTACGTTGTAGGAGTAAAACTCAAACTCGGCATTTACATTGTACATTTTTGGAGCGATCTACTCGATCTTTCACTATCTCTGTGGATGAATTTATCATAGAGAATTTTTATTATGAAATTTAAGTCAACAAATTCTATTGCTGAGTTTTTATTGCGAATATTACAAGCTTCAAGGCACAACCTAGATATCGAGTGACCTTCGCTTGATGAAAGTAGTGCCAACGTTATTGGTCACGTGACTAACTGACTGATATCAAAAAAAAATATCAGGCACCCTGTTATCAGTCAGTAAATACCGGAAGTGACAGGATAAAATATAAACTTACATCGTCCAACTCTAGATGTTGTGTAGGTATTGTCTTCATTATCTCTTTATATACCATACCTCCTTTATCTCATCTCCCAGGAACAGATTCTTGTCTCTATATATAAAACATTCTACAGTAATTGTATACAAACTTACATCGTCCAACTCTAGATGTTGTGTAGGTATTGTCTTCATTATCTCTTTATAAACCTCCTTTATCTCATCTCCCAGAAACAGATTCTTGTCAAGGTTCTTTACAGTTACTGGATCAATCTGTGAAACAAGTTACAGTCATAAGCATTCATTAGTAACTAAGTTGCTCATCTTAGCCATTGTCCATCTGACACTAGATTTAATCAGCTACATAGGAAGCATGAAAAATCAGCTTGCACATATGCTGGGTTTGACTTTATTCTATACCACCTGCTTGTCTAAATACAATATGACAAAGACTGCATCAAGTAATAACTAGAACTGTCGCAAAGCGGACGAATACCCCCACTAAAGCCTTGTCACTGAAAAAGTGCTATTGGTCAAAAGGTTCTTGACTTAGAGCATGGAAACGGATTTTAAACAAAGTCCAACTGTGACCTTGACCTTTAACCTTGGTGACCCCAAAACGATAGGGCACCTCCTTGGGTCATGGCCAACAACTGTGTAAAGTTTCATGATCCTAGGTCAAACGGTTCTTGAGTTAGAACACAGAAACGAAACTTTGAGCATGGAAACGGATTTTAAACAAAGTCCAACTGTGACCTTGACCTTTGACCTTGGTGACCCCAAAACAATAGGGCACCTCCTTGGGTCATGGCCAACAACTGTGTAAAGTTTCATGATCCTAGGTCAAATGGTTCTTGAGTTAGAACATAGAAACGAAATTGTAAATTTTGACTACTTCCCGTAATTTTGACTACTTCCCCTCCCCCCCCCCCCCCCCCCCATTAAAAAGTTCAAAGTGGCATAACTCTAAAACTAATCACTGGATCAAGATGAAAATTGCAGGTGCACAACTTCATATGATAGGAAACATCCTGGTAAAATTTCAGAAAAATTGGTCAAAAATTGTGGGAGGAGAAGAGGACACAAGATTATGTCCACGGACGGACGGACAGACAGACAGACGGACAACCTGATTCCAATATACCCCCCCATAACTTTGTTGTGGGGGGTATAATAAAGATCTATAGCATTACCTTCTTTCAATTTTGTCTAAAAACATGTCTTTCCATAGCCTACAAACATCAAAATTTTAACGATTCATAACAAATTCAAGGGTTGTTTGCAAAACCTACAAAATTATTCATAAAATTTATGCCTTCTGGTTTGTCATTCTATACTGAAAGGCAAAATAAAGTATACACCTTTTGCCTTTAAATATCTCTCTTAATTTCCACCATGTCCACTCAAAATTTTGTATTTCTTATTACTACCCCGAAACCAATAATACAGTTTTGATAAATTTTACCTGAAATTGCTATGACTACCCAAACTCCTGCTACATGCCGATTTAGCAAACTTTGCACTTGCAACTTAGCTAAGGATTAAATATTGCCGTTAATCTGTATTTGGTGTCCTTAATCTTTACCACAACTGATCACAACATTAAATTTTCTCAAACATTCTTACCCAATTCTCGGTGGCTTGTAGAAATCGACCAATATGCCACTTTTTTGCATTAAGACCCATTTTTCTATGACGCAGCATAATAATGAAAGAAACACGACTCTATATTCACTTAGTTATGTAACTAGGAACATTCTACGCAAATTTTATCAATATCCGTCAATGAATTTAGAAGGGGTTATGTCAGATACCCCGTTTGCATCAAGTCATATTTTGCCATGACGCACCGTAATATGGAAAAGCACTAACAATGTATGCGTAGTCGTAGGTGACTAGACTTTTTCTATCAAAATCCGTTCATAAATGTAGGGGATGTGTCAACGCATATGCTTGCATTAATTTAGTGATTTAAGTCCCCTTTTTTGATGATGCTGTATACTATGATAAAACCGTCGCACTGAAACAAAAGATGGATGGATAGGCTGAGAAGGTTACATCAATAGATGAATACCTTCGGTGGCGTTTAAAAATCGAACATAATCTATTAATTGGTTTCTTCGAAAACATGAAAGAACTAGGGTGTATACTTAATTTTGCCTCTCAGTATATCGTCGTTGTAAATGCAAAACCTCGTATCACGGTTTTGGAAAATTTCAAAGGGGAGGGAAAAAATTGTAGTAACTTTTCCCAAACTAAAATGTCTTACTTGAAATTTGGACATATTGTTCACAAATAATGTGTCAATAATACTGATCAGTCAAAATATCTCAAAAACTAAGAGAATCGTCTACACAGGGCACACAAGTTTGTACTTTGAAAATCGCACCAATCGACATACGAGGTTTTGCATTTACACCGACGATATAACAGACCAACAAACCAATGAGTATGACATACCTCTTCAATCAGATCATTATAGACAGTGGCATATCTGTTGAGTGTCATAGATGACATACAGATTCTCTCTGATACACGAATATCTGACGCTCTAACCTGCATCTGTAACACAGTACATATAAATAATGCATTGTTTCATTAAATTTCAAGAGACACTTGTAGGCAACTTTGTATCATCTCATGGAAAAAATACAAATATAAGCCAAACAAGTATCCATGCTGGGCTTTATAACTAGTTGAGAAACTTTTCACTGTACATTGATTTTCTCTAATACTGTTTGTGTCCACGAGATAAAGACATGTTATGTGTCATTGAAAATGGCCCAATCAATTTATCTCCTTTAAAAACTAAAAGAAAGCAAAGACATTATCTGAATTAAAAGTATTTTGAAAGCATTACTTCATACCAGTTGATCATTGCATGTGAAAGGCGATTCCTATACCCACAAATTTCAGAGGGGAGATGGGTTCTAATAAAATCTTTTTCATAGAAAAAAAAAAGGATTACAAGTATAATTCAGACAAGTTATTTCAAAAAGTACATTATCATGTTTTAGCTGTACTTACATTGTTGGGTAATGTTGTTTTCACTGTAGAGGGTTGTGGATGTTTTGGTTGTCTTAGTGGTTTGCTGAAATCAAGACAATATTTCAGCATTAAAGTGTGTATACTGTTGATTAGTAATATTATAAATATGACCTCGTAAATTTGATTTGTCAAGACACTAGTGTAAATTTCTGCAAAATTCTGATTATTAAATTGTAATTTTTTTCACAATTGACAATGAAATTAGTGCAAGTAACTTTATAGAATGCATTTGGAAAACATTTAGGCAAAGGAAGAAAATGCTGATAATCAGGATTATCTCCGTTTGCTTAAATGTTTTTTTTTTTGCTATATTATTTTATCTTTATTAACATTTGTTACATAGTCTGCCTGCAGCAGCTTTAAAATAAGTCCACTGTAAATTTGTCGTAAGGAATAGGAATAATGCCTTGGTCACCATTGAGGGCAACCATGATAAGTGCAATTTTTTTATACATTCTATAACCAAGTACATTTTTTTCAACCCATTACCAGACGGCAAAATTTAGATTGGTTCAAATATTTAGCAGATGACAATTTAAAGTCAATGAGATTTAATTTTTCTAGCAGATGACAATTTAAAGTCAATGAGATTTAATTTTTCTATGTCTTTTTGGGTAGAAAACATTGTGGGAAATGTCACAATAAATTTCCACTTTCTTTTCCAAAGACTTTTTCTTCTAGAGTGTCAAAAGGCTTCAATGTTGTGTTGATGGGTCAAAAAGCTGTTGATTAACAATAAGTTATTTTACCTTCTCTGCTCATGTTCCTTTTGTTCTTTTTCTTGCAATTCTTTCATTTTTTGGTCCAATTTTTCCTTCATTCCATCATGTTTTGCACTTGTTGTAATTGCCTGCAAAAAATAAAAAATGTTATAATTTCCTTCATACATGTAAAATGTCTTAGACATTAAATACTAAGGCCTTGATCAAATGTACATTTATCAGCCAATACTAAAAGACATAGACATCCTTTATCACTCTCAATACATGATACACATGTAGATATGAGGCATTCAAAATTAACAATTCCAATTAAAGTGACATTTCACATTTATTTTTTCATATTTTTCGTCTACTTTTATCTGAAAGAGCATATTTTCTATTGAAAATTCTGAAAATTTCAAGCCAAAATATTGCGCAGTTTAGAAGAAATATATATTAATTTTGTGTGCTCAAATTTTACAAATTGTTGTACACACATTATTTATAGAATATGGTCTAGAACATCCTATTTATCACATGAGAACAAAATTTCATTTCGTTCTGCCCATTAGATGAAGAGAAATTAGAGAAAAACTAATTTTCACACTAAGGTCTCTTTTTCCATGACGCAGCCTCAAATCAAGTAACAGAGAAAAAGGTCCCTAGGGAGTTCACATGTGAAGTTTCATTGAATTTGGTCCAAGGGTTGCTGAGATCTAGCTGTGGACAGACAGGCAGATGGATGGACAGACAGACAGCATGGCGACTATATCCTTCCCCGAAATTTTTTGGGGGAGCATAAAAATGTCTTTTTGTCCACATTAAAAGTTAGATAGGCTGGTGTTTACTTGCTCAAAACCAATTAACTCTTACAAATTATACAACTTAAAATGTGCACATAATAACACAAGTTGATTTGTTGAATGCGGGATGGTAAATACTGGCATTTCTATTTGGCCTTGGGCTACATTATACTCATATCTCATTTTTATCAATATCCTTTCTGTTGTTTGCTTTAAATCTTTCCCAAACAAGATCTAGTATTAACATCCCTAAGAGAATAGGCTTGTGAAAACATTGAGGCAAAAGAAGAAAATGCTGATAATCAGCATTTTCTCCTTTTGTCTCAATATTTTCTGCACTATATTGTATACAACATTCCATATAGTCGTCTGCAGAAGCTTTTGAATTGGAGCGTCCTCAAACTATGCTGTTCAGGAAAGGGTTAAGTTATAAACTGGAATAGTCTGTAATTTTGCCATCAGGTAGAGGGTAAAGATTTACCTGTAGTAAAGGAGGCATGTCCTCCTCAGATTTGACTTCCTCTAGAGATTTGCCCATGAGTCTATCTAGATCATTTCTGATATGTTCCCTGGTTCCGGGTCGTGGTGTCTTCTTCTCCTTCTCTGTAACCTGTATTTAAAAAAAGATGATTAGAAAGTTGTCTTTTAACAAGAGATTTGGTATGAGTAAAGATTTGCCCATGAGTCTATCTAGATCATTTCTGATATGTTCCCTGGTTCCCGGCTGTGGTGTCTTCTTCTCCTTCTCTGTAACCTGTGTTCAAAAAAAGATGTGTTTGTGAAACACAAATGCCCCCGAAATGGCCATTTTTCTAAAATGTTAAGTTTTCGTGGAGTAAAGGGTTTTTAAGGGTTAAGGGATGACCTTGAGGAAGGTCAAATTGCATGAAACAGATAGATATCATTGAAAGGAAGTTGCATAATAAATTTGAGCTTTATATGTCAAATACTTTTGGAGAAAAGGCAAAGGTTAAGTTTTCGGAGTAAAAGGTTAAGTTTTCGTAGAGTAAAGGGTTGATAAAGGTTAATGGATGACCTTGAGGAAGGTCAAATTGCATGGAACAGATAGATATCATTTAAAGGAAGTTGCATATCAAATTTGAGATTTGTATGTCAAATACTTTTGAAGAAAAGGCAAAGGTTAAGTTTTCGGACAGACGGACGGACAGACAGACGGACACGAGTAAAACAATATGCCCCCGATCTCTCGATACGGGGGCATAAAAAGATGATTAGAAAATTGTCTTGTAACAAGAGATTTTTGCATCATTACCCCATTACAACAACGAAACTTGGTGAATTTATGTTAAAAAGGGAGCAATTTGTGTACAATATAGAAAAGAAAATATTGAAACAAAAGGAGAAACTGCTGATTATCAGCAGTTTCTTCTTTTGTCTCAATGCTTTCCCAAGCCTTTTCTATTAAGGACTGCATAAACCGCAGTCTGGTTTGGGAAAGTGTTAAAGATTTGGTATGTGTAAAGATTTGCCCATGAGCCTATCTAGATCGTTTCTGATAAGTTCTCTGGTACGGGGTCGTGGTGTCTTCTTCTCCTTCTCTGTAACCTGTAGACACAAACAGATGATTATAGGCATGTCCCACCTAACCGAATTTTACACCGAATGCGTACCGAACTTAATTCGGTGTAGTCATTAAAGGTTTGTTCCCAAAACGGTTTGTGTTCGGTATGTTTACGGTGCCATTCGGTGCTTTTCGTCAACATTACGCTGTGTTCGCAGACGCCTAAAAAATTTTTTGAGCATGCACAAAATTTTTCGACGAATGCAGCCATCAAATTTTTCGGAATGAGTTTGTTAAGGGTTTGGAGAGGAATCGGTAGGCATGCGTCTCACATTCGCTGCTTTCGTTTTGGTGTCGGTAATAATTCGCCGCAAATTCCTGGTCGGTATGTTCGTCATGATCGCACCGCATGACTAGCGTTTGCACTCCGATGAAAGTGTGTTTATATACCGATGCCATTCCAAATATGACGTTATATTCGTAACACAAACGGTAGGGGTTTGTTGATGCTTGGGAACGAATTGGGGTATATTTCAGAGAAACATCGTTGGCTGTTCAACACAGTCGCTACAAGTTTGTTACGTGTTCGGTGCATGGTCGGTACAAATTTGTTGAAAACCAAAGTTCACCGAAGAAAATGACAATGAACACTGGGAATTTAGCACTTGACATTCGGTATAAATTTGCTGCGAATGTTCGGTTAGGTGGGACAGGCCTATTAGCAATGCATGTTGTAACACGATAGCATGTTGACCCTATTACCCAATTATAGCACATTGGGGTCTTTTGATCCCCCACAAGATAAAGGCTATGGAAAACATTGTGGAAAGTGAAGAAATTGCTTGTAACAAGCAATTCCTTCATTCAGGTTACAATATTGACAATGTTTTCTACCCAAAGAGACCCCACAATTTGAAATTTCCTTCACTTTAAGTTTTTGTCTACAGTATCTTATAATTTGGACCACCCAAAAAATTTAGCTGTTTGGTAATGGGTAAAGGGTCAACCTTTGATGTAGCCATTTAGAAAAAGAAGCAGATCACTGGTTGCATGTATCAAAAATATTTTGATAACAGTTATTCAGTATTACAATAAACAAAGGGAAACATCTCCACAAATTTGGTCTGCAGTTAAGGTTCTTGTGCACTGCACTTTTCACCGTAGAAATAATTCAAACTATGAAGTTTCATGATTGCATACTTTTTCATCCATCCGTACAAAAGCGTATATGGACTGGTCATCCAATAGGTGCAAAGCAATACATCATAGCTTGTCACCTCTTTTTTAAAGGTTCAACTGGCATTATCTAGTGTTGTATATCGGACAGCAAAATCACTATCGATAATCGGAAAGTCAAAACCGATTGATTATCGATTGTGCAATCGGTTCTTTGTAAACAAAAAAAGTCCATCAGTGTAACCTAGTAAATATCATAATTAGGCTAAGTATATTTGTTTACATGTTAACTGCATAATTATGATGCTACTCCAATACTGAGCCAAATTTAAACAAGGTCTTGAGGAGTTGCTTCTGAGGCTAGTTGTCTTTGAATGTATATAACGCTGGCTTTTTCATTTTTGAGCAAGTTTTTTTTTCATAGCCTAAATATGTAGATCTAACTCGGTATCATATATAAGAGATTGGTAGAAAAGCAATATATAGCCTTTCATCTTGTAAAATTGAGCCTATACATGAAAACTTGTTAAATTGGGGAAAATTAATTTAAATTTTATCTTTCTGCCCTTGGTTGCTTTTGATGCTTATGTATCTACCTACATAACTATTCATCATACATGATGTATGTGTGATGAACAGATGAAGTTCCAGGACAGGTAGGAATCATTGCCGTTAATCCATTTCTTTACCAGCTTCAGACAGACTTTTCTGTTTTCTCACTGCCGATGTCATAGCATGACTTCCCTAAACATGTCAACAAACTAAGCTAAATTTTGTCAGTAGATCAATTTGGAGACATTATTGTTGTCGTTTTCCAATATTAGACTTCTTTTATTGATGGTGTGCTTTATTGTTTGCAGATGAGTATGTCAGTCTAGGATGAGAATTATGATCTTTGAAATGCTATGATTATAATATTCCGATCGTTTATACGATCTAAAGCACCTGATTAATTAATTACAACTGATTGAACAATATTCATTACTAAAATGCACCTCATATGCTTTAATATATCCATCAAAAGACATTGTTCTTGTTCGATTAATTTTTCTGAAATCACAGACTACCAATCAAGTGGTACCCCCTTACTAGATTTGCTTTTTGGAATTATGTTCTTTGAAATGCTATGAATAAAATATTTCGATCGTTAACACTTTTTAAAGCACTTGCATGATAAATAATAACTGATTAAACTATTATGCAATTTTCATTACTTAATTATAGCTTTAAATGCTGGAATCTATCCATCAAAAGTCATTACTAATGTTCGATTAATTTTGGTAAATAGCAGACCACCAATCAAGTCATTCTTTCTGTTTACTTTGCATAAACTTCGGGACCCATAAACTTCTACTTTCACTTCGTAAAAGTCATTGCAAGAGATTGGGGGAGAGTAAGGAAATGGCCTGGAACTTTTATTCATCAATTTTCTTTTTTGATTATTAGAACCAAATGTCCGGAAAATTAACTGTAAAAGAACAAGAGGGCCAAGATGGCCCTGTATCGCTCCACTGGCTTTTAGACATTTAGACTACGAACTTCTTCAAGGAATACAATAGAGGTCTATTCAAAGAAGATTCATGCTACACCAGAATGAAATCCAATAAGTGATTAAGGAGCAGAAATGTTTTTAAAATTATCTTAAAATTACACTGTTTCATATAGCGAAAAAAAAGCCTAGCCCACAACGGCAAAGCTTTTCATCCGATCGTGAAGGAATTTGGAAGAGATTCATGCAAGGAAGATTCCTGTAAAGATCGGTTGAAATTGGTCCAGTAGTTTTGGAGAAGAAGATTGTTTAACAATTTTTCGAAAATTTAATCAAATTTATTAAAATTTAAGTTCTTCACATTTTTTTAAGGAATTTAGAGGAGATAAATGCAAGGAAGATTTGTGTGAAGTTTGGTTAAAATTGGTCCAGTAGTTTTGGAAAAGAAGATTTTTCTAAAATTTAATTTCATTTTAATTAATCAATATTTAAGTTCTACATAGAATTTATTTTTTTCAAGGAATTAGGAAGAGATTAATGCAAGGAAAATTTCTGTAAAGTTTGGTTGAAATTGGTCAAGTTGTTTTGGAGAATAAAATTTTTTAAAGATTTTTCGAAAATTTAAATTAAATTATTTAAAATTCAAGTTCTGCGCGGATTTTATTCTTTCGAAGGAATTTAGTAGAGATTCATGCAAGGAAGATTTCTGGGAAGTTTGGTTGACTTTGATCGAGTAGTTTTGGAGAAGAAGAATTTTTAAAGATTTTTTGAAGATTTAATTCAATTAAATTAATTAAAATTCAAGTTCTGCATAGATTTTATTCTTTTGAAGGAATTTGGTAGAGATTTATGCAAGGATGATTCATGTGAAGTTTGGTTGAAATTGGTCCAGTAGTTTTGGAGAAGAAGAATTTTTAAAGATTTTTCGAAAATTAATTCAATTAAATTAATTAAAATTCAAGTTCTGCACCAATTTTATTCTTTTGAAGGAATTTGGTAGATATTAATGCAAGGATGATTCATGTGAAGTTTGGTTGAAATTGGTCCAGTAGTTTTCGAGAAGAAGATGTTTGAAAATTGTTTACGCACGCACGGACGGACGGACGCACGGACGCACGCACGGGCGCACGACGGACACGGGGTCATGACATAAGCCCCGCTGGCCTTCGGCCAGTGGAGCTAAAAAGTGCAACTATCGATAGTTGAAAATTGCAATCGATTGTCGCCGATTGTGGGCTCAATCCGATAGCTTTCGATAGCTGGCGACTATCGACACAACACTACGACAATGCCCTTTTCAGCATAATGACATTAAATTCATTCCTTAACATTTTCAAAATGCCTTAATCTTTCCCAAACAAGACTGGGTTTTTGACGTCCCTATTAGAATTGGCTCTGGAAAACATTGAGACAAAAGAAGAAACTGCTGATAATCAGCAGTTTCTCCTTTTGCCTCAATATTTTCTGGGCTATATTGTACACAAATCCTATCTTTATCAACATCAACAATGCCGTTTACATCAGTTTTTAAATTGAACACCCCTAAATTCTCACCCTTTGGGAAAGGGTTAAGTGCATTGAATAACAAATCACTTTCGCAAAATAAAATTGTGTTTATTAATGCTACCACAGAAGAGGTATACAATCTGGACACTTACTTTACAAGTTGTATCCATTTCTCTTTTTAATTGTGTCAACTCCTGTTCCTCTAATATATCCTTTCTCACACTTTCATCAATACCAAGTTCTTCTAACAATGTTTCCCCTTGTGGAATCTCTGGTAGAGAGTTGGAGCGCTTCATGATCACCTTGTTCAGAGATAACCTCTCTTTGGACATTCTAGAAAACAAATATCACTTGTTAGTGCATCTACAATGCTAGAACATTTTACTAATACATAATCTTGATCTTTTATTCAACTCATTCTCTCATATTGACACCCCACAAATAAATTGTTTTTAACACACTGAACAAATGCTTTAAACCTAAAAGGTCAAAGAGTTCTAAAATCACATTAACTTGAAACTGTTGTCTACAACTTCTTTCAAATTGGGACAGCCAAGGTTGTTGACGTCTGGTAATAGGTTAAAGGAACCCAAATTAATTGGCCTGAAAACCCCTTTTATTTCTAGTTACTATTAACAGAAGATGTTTCTTCATAGAAAGTGAAAAAATTGTTACCCATTATTATGATTGCATTTTTTTTTGCCCGAGATAATGTGAGATTATGAGTGCATCCCACAACTATGCACGCTTGAACTGTCCAATATTTAATTGTTCTGCTTTTAACTTCTTCCTGAGCAAGTCCTGGTTTTTACACTCCTAGTATAGATAAAACTCGGGGAAACATTCAAAGAACACCAAAACAGCTGGTAACCAGCATCTTATATTTTTGCCTTAATGTTGTTGTTTTTTGTTGTTTTTTCTTATCATTATCCACTTTGTCATCTGCAACAGCTTTCACACTGGAGCAGTCTGAAATTTTGCCATTTGGATAGGGTTAAATCTTTCCCAAACGGCAAAATTGTAGGGTGAATCACTTCAAAAACAACTACAAATGACAAAATGGATGTTATAAAAGATTGGATTGGTGTGCAATATAGCATGGAAAATATTGAGACAAAAGGAGAAAATGCTGATTATCAGCATTTTCGAGACAAAAGGAGAAAATGCTGATTATCAGCATTTTCTTCTTTTGCCTCAATATTTTCCAAAGCCTTTTCTGATGGGGACGTCAAAACCAGGTCTTGTTTGGGAAAGGGTTAAAACAAAATATCTCACCCTGAACTCCTCGGTTCTCTGTCAGGTGTGATAGATTGTGCAATATCTGAAGCTGAAATTGCAAAAAAAATTACACGAGTTATTCTGGTGTTTCAGAGAAACAGATAAGAGGGGTGAAACATTTAAAACTAGAGCCGTCGCAAAGCGGACAAATACCCTCACTAGCACGTTGTCACTGAAAAAGTGCTTAAGTTCAAAGTGGCATACCTCTGTAACTACTGACTAGATCAAGATGAAAATTGCAGGTGCACAATTCCATATGATAGGAAACAACTTGATAAAATTTCAGTAAAATCGTTCAAAAACTGTGGGAGGTAAAGAGGACACAAAATTATGTCTACGGACGGACAGACAGACAGAAGGACGGACAACCTGATTCCAGTATACCTCCCCATAACTTCGTTGTGGGGGTATAATTATCTCAAATCTAAACCCTACATTGTTGGTAATCATTTGAATTGTCTTGACAAGACTATTCTAATGAGTACCCACAGCATAGGGTTTGATGATTATTGATTTTTGAAAAGCCATCCCCCCTATTAATTGTACCTCTAGTGTCTACATATCACAATTTGTCCACAAAAAGTGGAGGGTTTAAAATGATCAGTTATAGTTTATTGAATCCAAAATTTATCTACAAAAATTTGTTGATTTCTTTTTATCAAAGTTTGCATCTATTTTGACAATGCTCTATATGATAATTTTGAATCTAAACAGGACATTATAAGTCTGCGCTGTCCAAAATAGTAGAATTTTAACACAGAATTTTAACACAGAAATATCTTGTATGAACATCCAACCACAAGTCTGAAGTATGAATGGCTTGATACTCTATACATAAATACATGAAAGCCACAGGACAAGTGAACAAGGATCATTCCTTTTCGTATTTTTAAAGTTCACTTTTTTTTAAATGACACAAAACTTATAATATTGACTCAGTAAATCATGTTTTAGGTCCTACTAAATAGCTTTGTTCATATGATGGCATGATCTTGGCTTAAAGTTTAACCCTTACCCAAACCAAGACATGGTTTTGACATCCCCTATGTAGATGGCTTGCAGAAACATCATGGCAAACAAAGAAAATGCTGATAATCAGCATTTTCTCCTTTTGCCTCAATGTTCTCTGTGCTATACACAATTTTTACCTTTAATAACATTCATTTTGTCCTCCGCAGCAGCTTTGAAATTGAACCTTGGTAAATATTTATCTTTTGGGAAAGGGTTAAAATAACAAAATGTGTTTGTGAACCACGAATGCCCCCGAAATGGTCAATGATAAGTTTTCGGACAGACCGACAGGTGGAATGACAGACAGACAAACTGACATAAGTTAAACAATATGCCCCTACTCTTTCAATACTGGGACACAACAAGACTGGAGTGGCAGGTGATCAGTCATCCAACAATGGGTAAGATGGGATTGTGTTTTAACACCTCTATCAACTGTTATGGTCCTAAAGCAATGCCTGGAGCACCTAGCCATGGATTCCTGTCATTTCTCATACTATAACCATCACAGCATCCCTACCAAGCCTCCAGCTGCTGGCCCACATATGTTGATTGTCAAACTATTGGTGGGAGACATTTTGTAGTGACTGTGGATCAAACCCGAGACACCATGATTTAGAGTCTGATGTATTACCAACTGCATCATGGCAACAGCAAACAACCCCGGGTAAGACCATGAACTCTACCTTGAGAGGGTGTATCTAGCTGTCTCTCTGGCAGCTCCTGAATCAGATCTACCAATACACTGGTATCTAATGTAGGCATGTTTTCTGTGATCTGAAATGTACCAAAAACATGCAACATGACTAGTTAGAACTAAAAAGTTGTTGTCAGATAATTAGCCTATTTCCACTGAGACCCCCTGGATTGAGATTTGTGCAAGGAATAAAACACAGAACATTTTTTATTGCACTGATATAGTTTTGAATTGTGCATTAGATGATTAGATCATAATTTACACTCATGACCATGCATACGAAATCAAAACGTTTCCCTTGATATTCAAAATTTTTGCTATAAATAGATATGACCATGACAACGTTAATTTCCCATAAACCCATTGTTTGCCACCAGAAGTGTTCTGCAGGTTCGGACAAAAACAATAATGGAAAGGGGCTAATTAAAAGGTTAGTTACATTTGGCTTAGTGACATATTCAAGAACAAACTCTTTGGTCATTGAAGGTTTTTGGTGCATCTACATGTACTGTAAAAGTCTTTATTTTCGCGAACTCAACATTTCGCGATTTTGCTGTCTCAGATATATTCGCGAGTTTTTAGATTCGCGAGTGGCTGATATAAAGATTGTGTGTTTCCGTCATTTTCCGGAAATCTTCGTTTCGTTAATTTCAGTACAGGTTCGTTTAAATTTGATAAATACATGAGCGATGTTTGTGTGAAACATCTTTCACACCTCTATTCAATTTATACCTGTTTTCGCACCTTTGTTCACTTTACACCTGTTTAAAGGATAATCGATAACTATGTTCGTTCCTATATGATAATCGGTTTTCAAATATATAAAACGTAACTCATTCGTGTTTATGTAAGACTTACATTGATTACTTATATGCGAAAAGCAACTCTTTTTTTTTTCAAAATATTTTTCTTATCGTGACAAAGTTAAAAGAAGTCCGATATAGTTTTAATTGGTATACATTAAATGTGAGCAATTTTGATTTTGATGTACTAGCAACAACAAAAACATGTATGATTTCGGAAAGGTCCCGATATTCGGCTTACAATCAGTAATCTCCGGCACTCTGCAGACTGTTATATTCACGAGAATGATGAATTCGCGGGATAACCCATTCTCGTAAATTAGCGAAAATATTTTCCTCGTAACCTCACAAAACTCCATCATTTTGAATATGTGCAGAATGCAGAGCTACAAATGAGACGTTTAGGCAAAGGCCCATTCCCACACATTGACGCTTTTTGACGCCCTTCAAGATAAAAAATTTGGAAAACACTGTGGAAAATGAATTTCTTCTTTTCCTACAATGTTTTCTACCCAAAAAGACCAAAATATATAAAGTTTCATACACATGAAATTGCTGTCTGCATGATCTTTGAATTTGGAACTGCCCAAAATTTTGCCATTTGGAAATGGGTTAAAACAGCAAAATTGATCAAAATGTTTACTTGACAGGTTACGGCAGCTTTTCTCATGTCATCATTTTTTCATGTTTCTTGTCAATTTCTTTTCCTACAAACTGGTTGATGGTAAAAACTTACTTTTCTGGCTTCATGCTCTGGACTTTTTAATCTTACTCTCTTTGTCTTGGACTTTGGTCTACTTTGTTCAATCTAAAAAGAGAAGAGAATTAATAACACAGGAGCTGTCGGAGGTCAGCAAAGTGGGGCTATCAAGTGCTGGTTATAATGAAAAGTTATAAGTCCAAAAAGATTTAAATTTCACTAAATCAAATGTCAGAGTGATGAATCCTAGAGACCGATATAACAGTCTCAGTAGTATGTGCAATGTTTCAGAGCAATAGCATCATAAGAAACAGAGGTATGACACTTGCATGTAAAACTTTCAGTCTTTCCGAAACTCATCAGACCGACGGACATGTCTTGTAAAAACTGACTCCGTCTGGTATGGATTTGTAGTTCACAGGACCGATTGTCCTGTAAAATATTTTAAGGCAGTGATTGGAACTTTGTAAAATTTTGCAAGATATGAGTTTCAACTTTAAATGACAACACGTAATCTGCGTTTTCAAACACTTAAGGTATTCGCACACTAATGAACGTCAAAAATCATCGGCAAATGTCGACATTTTCCGTATATTCTTTCAAATATTTTTTCCGAAGGAAATTATTTGTGTTAGTATAATTAAATCCATTTGTTCCAATATTTTAGAGTTTTAAAGATAAAAAGTTGAAAAAATAACCCCTTACTGCATTTATCTTGAAACAAAAGTTACAGTTAATGATTTGTTTTGATGACGTCATAACGTCGCCGCCAAAAAATACGACGTCGTTCCCGCGTTCTGTATAATTGACGTCGACGCGTGTATAGCTTGTTGTCATACAACTAAAACCGAATTGTAGGGAAATCGGTTAATAGATTTGTAAATTGGTGATTTGTAAGTTAATTAATATTCAAGTTTCAGTTTAACCTCTTCACAAAATCATAGACACTTAAAGCAAAATAAAATTTGACATGTTCTTTGTGTGGGTCAAAAAAAGCACAAGGCATGTTACCATGGCGATTCCTTTAAGTTTGGACGGCGAAACTTCCCTATTCTTATCTATTTACTTCCTACACCTGCGTAGATATTTTTCAAGTTCTGATTAGAAAAGCCCCACTAATACTTTATGTAGAATGACTTTTTAAATATGACAACCCAAAAAAAAATCAAACAGATTTTCAAGAGAATTTTGTTGCTATGCATTCCGACTTTTGCATTTTTTCCAATATTACTGTTGCCACAATATGCGAAAAGTAATTTTTTATAGTAGTATATTTAATAAGTTCTTGTTTGGTGCATAAATTATAGATGTTTCTGGAAAATGTCACTATTTATTTAGTTTTGAGCATCTGTTACTCAGTGCGCGAAAAGCCCATTTTTCATATCGGTGTGATTAATCTTAAATTTGTCATAAAATTTTAAAATTGTGGTCAAATTCCCTCATTTTTTCAGAAAAGGTGTCCCTTTGTATGTAGATTGAAAAAATAAAGTGATCAACCCCGTAGAATTTTATGTCCATTAGTGTGTGAATACCTTAAATAAAGGCCTGGCTGAGAACAATTAGATTGTGAAGATAGTTAAAAATTCCATGTAAAATCATCAAAAAACTTGAGAAAATTCTCATTTTGCTTCAAGATCAGATGCTAATTTTGTTATTTGTGAAAAGTTTTGGTCTTGTAAAAAAAATTTGGTCTGGAAAATATATATTTTTTTTACCAGACCAAATGTCCAGTAAACATTCTGCAACTTTCGGAAAGACTGAACCTTCACAAAGCATTATGCTGACACAGACACTTAGGTGACTGGAATAGCACAACTATAAATAATTGCACTAATTATACCACATTATGTCAATCTTAACATTCATTATAACACACATTAAACCTTTAAGATAATTTGAAAAAAAAATTCAATCAAGGTGTAGAAACCCCTTGACGACAATAGATAAAATGTTGATGAGCAGTGTTTTATTCATTTTTTTTTCAAAACCTTTACCACGTAGGGTCATTGATAATTTAAACTATTGCATGAAAGAAGTCAAACAAGAGGGCCATTGGCCCTGAAGCGCTCACCTGAAACAATAGCTTTCTGTATATGATGTAGCTAGCCTCTAGAATGCACAGTTTTATAAAGATTTGCTTGGTAACCTAGTTAATGACCCTAGATGACCCAATTTCAAAATTGTCCAAGATTTTGCCAAGACAATCATTCTGACTAATTTTCAGATTGATTGGACAAAAAATGTGGCCCCTAGAGTGCACACAAGGTTGGCATAATATTTGACTCTGTGACCTAGTTTATGATCTCAGATGGGCCAATTAAAAGCCTGTCCAAGAATTTATCAAGAAAATCATTCTGACCCGATTTCAGACTGATTGGGAAAAATTGTGGTCTCTAGATAGCACACAAAGTTTTTCTAAGATTTGAGCTAATGACGTTGTTTCTGACCCTGGATGACCCAATTTTGTACTTGTCCGAGATTTCATCAAGACAAGACATTTTGACCAAATTACAGGTTAATTGGGCAAAAAAATGTGGTTTCTAGAGTGCAAACCACGTTATACTAAGATTTGGCCTCATGGCCTAGTTTATGACCTCGGATGACCCAACTTCAAACTTGTCTGGGATTTCATTAAAACTATCATTCTGAACAATTTTCAGGCAAATTGGGCAAGAAATATGACCTCTAGAGTGCACACAAGGTTTTACTAAGATTTGACCTCATGACCTAGTCTAGGGCCCCAGATGACCCAATATCAATCTTGTCCGAGAGTTTGTCAAGACAATCATTCTCATTAATTTTCAAATTGATTTGACAAAAAATGTGACCTCTATAGTGTACACAAGGTTTTACGAAGATTTGACCTTGTGACCTAGTTTATAAACCCAGATGACCCAATTTCAATCTCGTCCAAATTTTTATCAAGACAATCATTCTGAAGAACTATCAGGTGAATTGGACAACAAATGTAGCCTCTAGAGTGCACACAAGGTTTTACGAAAATTTGACCTCATGACCTAGTTTATGACCCTGGATAACCCAATTTCTTACTTGGCGTAGATTTTATCAAGACAATCATTCTGATCAATTTTACGGTTGATAGGGCAAACAAGATGTGTTTGTGAAACACAAATGCCCCCGAAATGGCCATTCTTCTAAAATGTTAAGTTTTCGTGGAGTAAAGGGTTATTAAGGGTAAAGGGATGACCTTGAGGACGATCAAATTGCATGGAACAGATAGATATCATTGAAAGGAAGTTGCATACCAAATTTGAGCTTTGTATGTCAAATACTTTTGGAGAGAAGGCAAAGGTTAAGTTTTCGGAATAGAAGGTTAAGTTTTCGTAGAGTAAAGGGTTGATAAGGGTTAAGGGATGACCTTGAGGAAGGTCAAATTGCATGGAACAGATAGATATCATTGAAAGGAAGTTGCATACCAAATTTGAGCTTTGTATGTCAAATACTTTTAGAGAAAAGGCAAAGGTTAAGTTTTCGGAAAGAAGGTTAAGTTTTCGGAATAGAAGGTTAAGTTTTCGTAGAGTAAAGGGTTGATAAGGGTGAAGGGATGACCTTAAGGAAGGTCAAATTGCATGGAACAGATAGATATCATTGAAAGGAAGTTGCATACCAAATTTGAGCTTTGTATGTCAAATACTTTTGGAGAAATGGCAAAGGTTAAGTTTTCGGAATAGAAGGTTAAGTTTTCGTAGAGTAAAGGGTTGATAAGGGTCAAGGGATGACCTTGAGGAAGGTCAAATTGCATGGAACAGATAGATATCATTTAAAGGAAGTTGCATACCAAATTTGAGCTTTCTATGTCAAATACTTTTGGAGAAAAGGCCAAGGTTAAGTTTTCGGACAGACGGACGGACAGACGGACGGACAGACGGATAGACGGACGGATAGATGGACAGACGGACGGACGGACAGACAGACAGACGGACATGAGTAAAACAATATGCCCCCGATCTCTCGATACGGGGGCATAAAAATGTTACCTCTACAGTGCGCACAAAGTTTTACTAAATGACCTCATGACCTAATTTATGACCCCAGATGACCCAATTTCAAACTTGTCCACGATTTTGTCAAGACAATCATTCTGACCAATTTACAGGTTAATTGGGCAAAAAATGTGGCCTCTAGAGTGCACACAAGATTTTACTAAGATTTTACCTCATGACCTAGTTTATGATCCAAGGTGACCCAATTTCAAACTTGTCCCAAGATTTCATCATGACAATCATTCTGACTATTTTTTTTTAGGCTGATTGGGCAAAAACTGTGACCTCTAGAGTACACACAAAGTTTTTCTAAAATTTGACCTAATTACCTAGTTTTTGACCCAAGATGACCCAATTTTAAACTTGTCCAAGATTTCATCAAGACAATCATTTTGACCAATTTTCTGGTTGATTGGACAAAAATTGTGGCCCCTAGAGTTCACACAAGGCAAAGTTTGACGGATGACGCACAATACAGGACGGATGCTGGACAACGGACACAGCGGTATCACAATACCTCACCATGAGCACTTACGTGCTCAGGTGGTAAGTGCTAAGGTGAGCTAAGAACAAATTACATTGTAGTCCACTTAATGACATTTTGGAATAACTTTTTCTTTTGATTAAACAGATAGAGTAGACAATGATCATACTGTATACAAGTGCAGAATGAC
Source organism: Fragum sueziense (assembly GCA_963680895.1). NCBI lineage: Eukaryota > Metazoa > Mollusca > Bivalvia > Cardiida > Cardiidae > Fragum > Fragum sueziense. The sequence continues at coordinate 9,746,369 of OY804598.1, forward strand.
CTTTATCTGCACTGTCTACATTTACTGAAACACCATCTTTTCACATTTATAACTAGAGATTACATTACATGACAAATGAAGTACATACCAGTCCCCTATAAGACATTTTTGGTACAGCTGTCTTAGGTTTTTGAATAAACACCATTTCATCATCAGATAACAAAGATTCTTTATCTTCCTTTCCCCTCATGTCTGATACTATATACCTCCTTATTGTTAAAATGTTCAAACTGAAAATAGAAATAAACAATTATTTACATGAGGATAATTCATATGAAAACTCAAAATACATTATACATGTCATTTGGAATCTGGTATAAGCGACTTTATAGAATTTGAGATCAACAAGGATCTAGATCAACATGTACATAAGGTTAATAGAGATCCATAATGTTCTTTCATAGCTTTTTTATTAGCCCTAGCAATTGTAATTTAACAGAATGGAGCCTCATTTGACTACATTTGACTGCAGGATGATCATGAAAGTTTTCTTAAATGATGTAGGATCAAAGCTCAGTGTACAATACATCGTCTGCATAACTCTCATTAAGAACCTTGACCTTGTCAAAATGATCATGAAGCTCATTCTTCATTTTTAAAGACTATAAGGAATAAATATTAGTATCTTATCTTGATAGTGGTATTGCATTTACATGTTTTTAAAACTATAGAATTAAAAATAAGAATATTCTACCAATGAATGTTCAAAAATTACTACAAAACAAAAATACTCTATAATACTAGAGATAAACAATCAATATTGCAGATGACAAGTTCAAGTGAATGAATTTTTTTTATTTTTTTTTGTCTTTCAGGGCACAAAACATTGTGAGCAATGAAGAAATTGCTTGTTTCAAGCAATTCTTCATTTTCCACAATGTTTTCCAAAGTTGTCATATTTTAGGGAGCTGAAAAGTGTCAATGTGTTTCAATGAGGTATAAAAGTTAAGCGAGACTTACAATTTGTTTGCATCCAGGGCTAACTGTGCCTTCAGTCTACTCATGTTTGCAGCACCACTAAATATTCCTCTACTGTTTAATACTGAAATACAATTGTATTACCCCATGAAACAAATGGTGTACCAGGGCTGAAAGAGTTTTATTTAACCCTTTTCTGATAATATATTTAGACTAGTCTAGTTTAAAAGCTGCAGCATACAAAACAAGTATCTGGTGTTGTATGCAACACATAAAGTCCCCTACCGGCTTCACATTGACTCAATATGGTAATCAATAATAGATTAAGTTGCAGGATCCATTTTTGCCATATTTTCACTATTTCCGTTACCATAGCAACCACACTTTTCGTCAAAGAACAAAGATAAAATGATGTGCATAATCTACACATTGCCATCTAGTCATATACCAAGTCTCATCAAATTAGCTTGCTTACTTATTAACTTATTGCAGGATCCAATATTTTTTGCCATATTTTCACTATTTCCTTAACCATAGCAACAACAATTTTAGTCTAAAAACAAAAATAAAATGATGTGCATAATCTACACATTGCCATATAGTCATATACCAAGTCTCATCAAACTAGCTTGCTTAGTTATTATCTTATTGCAGGATCCCATTTTTGGCCATATTTTCACTATTTCTGTAACCATAGCAACCTCAATTTAAGTTGAAAAACAAAAATAAAATGATGTGCATAATCTACACATTGCCATCTAGTCATATACCAACTTTCATCAAAAACGCTTGCTTAGTTATTAAGTTATCGCGGGATCCAGATTTGAGCGGACAGACGGACGGACAGACGGACAGAGGGACGGACGGACAGACTGATGGACGGACGGACAGACGGAGGGCAAACCTATAGTCCCCTCCGGTGTGAACACCGGTAGGGGACTAATAAATGTTAGTTATGGTTGGATATGTGTAAGAAAATGGAAAGAAAATGAGACAATGCTAATAATCAGCATTATATTCTTTTCCTTCCATTTTTTCTGACCTTCTCTTCTTTAAAAGTCTGTCTTGTTTTGGAAAAGTTTAAATAATCCAGTAAAGACTGATAGGATGGGGTAAATACTTTTGAATTTAAGTAAGTTTGCTCTATTTTCATTTTATGTATCCCTAAATGATAAAAGTGTGTGTTGTAAAATGGCATAAAGAAATTGAACCAATCTTAAAAAGACTCCAAATTAACCCTTTCCCAAACAACAAAATTTTGAGATAGTCCAATTTTGAAGCTGCTGCAAACAAACAAAATTCAGATAAATAAAGATTGGACTAATTTTGAACTAGAACTGTCGCAAAGCGGACAAATACCCCCCACTAGCGCCTTGTCACTGAAAAAAGTGCTATAGGTCAAAAGGTTCTTTAGTTGGAGCATGGAAACAGATTTTAAACAAAGTCCAATTGTGACATTGACCTTTGACCTTCATGACCCAAAAACAATAGGGCACCTCCTTGGCTCATGGGCAACAACTGTGTAAAGTTTCATGATGCTAGGTCAACCGGTTCATAACTTAGAGCACAGAAAAAGGATTTTAAACAAAGTCTGATTGTGACCTTGACCTTTGACCTTCACAACCCAAAAACAATAGGGCACCTTCTTGGGTCATGGGCAACAACTGTGTAAAGTTTCATGATCCTAGGTCAACCGGTTCATGACTTAGAGCACGGAAACGGATTTTAAACAAAGTCCGATTGTGACCTTGACCTTTGACCTTTGTGACCCAAAAACAATAGGGCACCTCCTTTGGGTCATGGGCAACAAGTGTGTATAGTTTCATGATCCTAGGTCAACCGGTTCATGACTTAGAGCACGGAAACGGATTTTAAACAAAGTCCGATTGTGACCTTGACCTTTGACCTTCGTGACCCAAAAACAATAGGGCACCTCCTTGGGTCATGGGCAACAACTGTGTAAAGTTTCATGATCCTAGGTCAACCGGTTCATGACTTAGAGCACGGAAACGGATATTAAACAAAGTCCGATTGTGACCTTGACCTTTGACCTTCATGACCCAAAAACAATAGAGCACCTCCTTGGGTCATGGGCAACAACTGTGTAAAGTTTCATGATCCTAGGTCAACCGGTTCATGACTTAGAGCACGGAAACGGATTTTAAACAAAGTCCGATTGTGACCTTGACCTTTGACCTTCATGACCCAAAAACAATAGGGCACCTCCTTGGATCATGGGCAACAACTGTGTAAAGTTTCATGATCCTAGGTCAACCGGTTCATGACTTAGAGCACGGAAACGGATTTTAAACAAAGTCCGATTGTGACCTTGACCTTTGACCTTCGTGACCCAAAAACAATAGGGCACCTCCTTGGGTCATGGGCAACAAGTGTGTAAAGTTTCATGATCCTAGGTCAACTGGTTCATGACTTAGAGCACGGAAACGGATTTTAAACAAAGTCCGATTGTGACCTTGACCTTTGACCTTCGTGACCCAAAAACAATAGGGCACCTCCTTGGGTCATGGGCAACAAGTGTGTAAAGTTTCATGATCCTAGGTCAACCGGTTCATGACTTAGAGCACGGAAACGGATTTTAAACAAAGTCCGATTGTGACCTTGACCTTTGACCTTCGTGACCCAAAAACAATAGGGCACCTCCTTGGGTCATGGGCAACAAGTGTGTAAAGTTTCATGATCCTAGGTCAACCGGTTCATGACTTAGAGCACGGAAACGGATTTTAAACAAAGTCCGATTGTGACCTTGACCTTTGACCTTCGTGACCCAAAAACAATAGGGCACCTCCTTGGGTCATGGGCAACAACTGTGTAAAGTTTCATGATCCTAGGTCAACCGGTTCATGACTTAGAGCACGGAAACGGATTTTAAACAAAGTCCGATTGTGACCTTGACCTTTGACCTTCGTGACCCAAAAACAATAGGGCACCTCCTTGGGTCATGGGCAACAAGTCTGTAAAGTTTCATGATCCTAGGTCAACCGGTTCATGACTTAGAGCACGGAAACGGATTTTAAACAAAGTCCGATTGTGACCTTGACCTTTGACCTTCGTGACCCAAAAACAATAGGGCACCTCCTTGGGTCATGGGCAACAACTGTGTAAAGTTTCATGATCCTAGGTCAACCGGTTCATGACTTAGAGCACGGAAACGGATTTTAAACAAAGTCCGATTGTGACCTTGACCTTTGACCTTCGTGACCCAAAAACAATAGGGCACCTCCTTGGGTCATGGGCAACAACTGTGTAAAGTTTCATGATCCTAGGTCAACCGGTTCATGACTTAGAGCACGGAAACGGATTTTAAACAAAGTCCGATTGTGACCTTGACCTTTGACCTTCGTGACCCAAAAACAATAGGGCACCTCCTTGGGTCATGGGCAACAACTGTGTAAAGTTTCATGATCCTAGGTCAACCGGTTCATGACTTAGAGCACGGAAACGAAAAAGTCTACGGACGGACGGACGGACGGACGGACGGACGGATGGACGGACGGACGGACGGACGGACGGACAGACAGACAGACATGGTGAAACCAATATACCCCCCTCTACTTAGTAGGTGGGGGGTATAATTAAGTATAGAAAATATTGAAACAAAAGGAGAAACTGCTGATTATCAGCAGTTTCTTCTTTTGTCTCAATGTTTTCACCCAGTCTTTTCTAATTGGGACGTCAAAACCAGGTCTTGTTTGGAAAGGGTTAAGAGCCTGTTTTGTACAACATGAGACAGAGCAACAAATAAAGAGGGGGTGAACACATTCTAAATTTATCATCTAAAATCTAAACCCTATGCTGTGGGTACTCATTTGAATCGTCTCGGTGAGACGATTCCAATGAGTACCCACAACATAGTGTTTGATGAACATTACAATAGGTGAAATATTGCATTTTGAAAGGGCTTCACCCTGTCTCATCTGTAGCTCTAGTCAGAGAAACAGTCTTACCTTCTGCCTTCTGAAGATAATGTACAAACAGTTGTTCACACACAGTCACTATGTGGACAGAGATTCTTCTGTTTAATTCTTTATTCTCTTCTGGACTCTGGATAAAACATGTGATCATTGTAAATCACCTAATTTCTTCAACAGATGACAAAATATTTGAAATATCTAAATAAAACAAGAGATGTTTGTAAAACATATATGCCCCCTCAAGGGCCTACATTTGATGTAGGTCAAAGTCCAAAGTCAAGTTAACAAGGTCCAATGCCATGGTCAAATATGAAAGGTCTTGGTAGGAGGTGTCTATGTGTGAAATATCAAAGCTGTATATGTAAAAGTAAAATGAAACATAGGCCAGGTTAAAGTTTTCAAAAGTAGGCCAAATGCCAAGGTCAAGCTCATGGTCAAATGTGAAAGGTCTTGGTTGGAGGTGTCCATGTGTGAATTATCAAGGCTGTAGGTGTAAAAGGACATGATATATATGCCTGGTTTCAGTCTTTTTAAAAGTAGGTCAAACTCCAAGGTCAAGGTCGCAATATTCAAGGTCATGGTCAAATGAGAACAGTCTTGGTAGGAGGTGTCTATGTGTGAAATATCAAGGCTGTAGGTGTAATAGGACATAAGATAAAGGCTAGGTTAAAGATTTCTAAAAGTATGTAAAAATCAAAGATCAAGGTCACACAGGCCAAGGTCATGGTCAAATGTGAAAGGTCTTGGTAGGAGGGGTCCATGTGTGAAATATTGAGACTGTATAGGTTAACAGGACATGAGATATAGGCCTAGTTTAAGTTTTTTAAAAGTAGGTTAAACTCTAAGGTCAAGGTCCAAGGTCATGGTCAAAAGTGAAATATCTTGGTTGGAAGTGACCATGCGTGAAATATCAAGGCTGTTTATGTAAAATGACATGAAATATAGGCCAGATTAATGTATTATTAAAGTAGGTCAAACACCAAGGTCAAGGTCACATGGTCCAAGGTCATGGTCAAATGTGAAAGGTCTTGGTCGTAGGTGTCCATGTGTCAAATATCAAGGCTGTATGTGTAAAAGGAATTGATATATCGGCTAGGTTAAAGTTTTTTTAAAGTAGGTCAAAGTCAAAGGTCAAGGTCACAAGGTCCAAGGTCATGGTCAAATGTGAAAGGTCTTGGTAAGATGTGTCCATGTGTGAAATACCAAGGCTGTATGTGTAATAGCACATAAGATATAGGCCCAGTTTATTTTTTTAAAAGTAGGTCAAACTCCAAGGTCAAAGCCACATGGTCCAAGGTCATAGTCGTATGTGATAGGTCTTGGTCGGAGGTTTCCATGTGTCAAATATCAAGGCTGTATGTGTAAAAGGACATGATATATTGGCCAGGTTAAAGTTTTTTAAAAGTAGGTCAAATCCCAAGGTCAAGGTCACAAAGTCCAAGGTCATGGTCAATTGTGAAAGGTCTTGGTAAGATGTGTCCATGTGTGAAATATCAAGGCTGTTTTTGTAAAAGGTTATGAGATATATGCCGGGTTTGATTTTTTTAAAGTAGGTCAAACTCCAAGGTCAAGGTCACAAGGTCCAAGGTCATGGTTAAATGTGAACCATGTTGAAAGGAGGTATCTATGTGTGAGATATCAAGGCTGTATGTGTAAAAGGACATGAGATATAGGCAAGGTTAAGAATTAAGTGTAACAAGAGGGCCAAGATGGCCCTGCATCGCTCACCTGAGAGGACTTTGAAACAAACAGCTTGCAAACTTCAAACTCGCATGACCCACTTTTTACATGACCTAGACATCATCAAGATAAACATTCAGAACAATTTTCACAATGATGAGTAAATATTTTGGTTCTTAAGGCAAAAAACAAGATTTGACCTTTTGACCTAGTTTTTGATCTAACATTAGTTACTTTCTAAATGACCCATTTATCATCAAGATAAGCAATTCTGAACTATTTTCACAATGATGAATAAATATTTTGATTTTTTAGGGCAAAAACAAAATTTGACCTAGGTTTTGACCGCCCATGACCCACTTTATACATGCCCCAGATATTGTGAAAATAAACATTCTGAAGAATTTTCACATTGATAAAGTAAATACTTTGGTTCTTAGAGCAAAAAGAACATTTGACCTAGTTTTAGACCTCCCATGACCCACTTTTCACATCACCAAGATATCATCAGGATAAACATTCTGAAAATTTTCACAATGATAAAGTAAATATTTTTGGCTCTTAGAGCAAAATCAAAATTTGACCTAGTGACCTAGTTTTTTACTTCACATGGCCCCCTCTTAACATTGACCAGATATCATCAAGATAAATATTCTGAACAATTTTCACAACGATAAAGTAAATATTTTGGTTCCTAGAGCAAACACAAGATTTGACCTAGTGACCTACTTTTAGACCTCGCATGACCCACTTTTCACATCACCAAGATATCATCAGGATAAACATTCTGAACAATTTTCACAATGATAAAGTAAATATTTTGGTTTTTAGAGCAAAATCAAAATTTGACCTGGTGACCTAGTTTTTAACCTCGAATGACCTGCTATTCATATCACCATGATAAACATTCTGAATTTTCACAATGATTGAGTAAATATTTTGGTTCTTAGAGGAAAAACAAAATTTGACCTAGTGACCTAGTTTCTGACCTCACATGACCCACTCTTAAAATGACCCAGATTTTGTCAAGGTAAACATTCTGAACAATTTTCACAATGATAAAGTAAATATTTTGGTTCTTAGAGCATAAACAAAATTTGACCTAGTGACCTAGTTTCTGACCTCACATGACCCACTTTTAAAATGACCTAAATTTCGTCAAGATAAACATTCTGAACAATTTTCACAATGATTAAGTAAACATTTTGGTTCTAAGAGCAAAAACAAAATTTGACCTAGTGACCTAGTTTCTGACCTCACATGACCCACTTTTCACATCACCAAGAAATCATCAGGATAAACATTCTGGAAATTTTCACAATGATATAGTAAATATTTTGGTTCTTAGAGCAAAATCAAAATTTGACCTAGTGACCTAGTTTTTAACCTCGAATAACCTGCAATTCATATCACCAAGATATCATCAAGATAAACATTCTGAATTTTCACAATGATTGAGTAAATATTTTGGTTCTTAGAGGAAAAACAAAATTTGACCTAGTGACCTAGTTTCTGACCTCACATGACCCACTTTTAAAATGACTCAGACTTCGTCAAGATAAACATTCTGAACAATTTCACAATGATTGAGTAAATATTTTGGTTCTTAGAGGAAAAACAAAATTTGACATAGTGACCTAGTTTCTTACCTCACATGACCAACTTTTAAAATGACCCAGATTTCGTCAAGATAAACATTCTGAACAATTTTCACAATGTTTAAGTATATATTTCCGTTCTTAAAGCAAACCCAAGATTTGACCCAATGACCTAGTTTTTGACCTCACATGACCCACACTTTGTACATAACCTAGATATCAAGATAAGTATTTAGGATAGTTTTGACAAAGTTTTGGGGCAAAATTGGCATCTCTAGAGCAAAAGGAAGGATCTGTAATATTTGACCTTGTGACATAGTTTTTGACCTTGCATGACCCTCCTTTGATCATGACACAGATATCATAACGATAAACATTTAGAACAATTTTGACAAAGTTTGGACCAAAATTGCCACTTCCAGAGCAAAAGGAAGGATTTCACAAGATTTGACCTCATGACCTAGTTAATGACCTGGAATGACCCACTTCTTGACATAGCCTAGATATCATCAAGATAAAGATTCAGAGCAATTTTGACAAAGTGTGTGCCAAAATTGGCACTTATAGAATAAAAAGATGGATTTTACAATATTTGACCTAGTGACCTAGTTTTTGACCTGGCTTGACCTATTTGTTATCATGACCTAGATATTATCAAGACAAATATTCTGAATAATTTTCACAACGATTGAGCAACAAATGTGGCCCCTAGAGCAAAAAGAAGATTTGACCTAGTGACCTACTTTGTGACCCCATTATGGCCCCGATTCAAATTCTTTGAAGTATTTTGAAAAAGCATGACCCATAGATCATATGTGTGAAATATGATTGAATTCTGTCCAGTACTTTAGGAGGAGAAGATTTTTTTCTGAAAAGTTGACGGATGGACAGTTAGACAGATAGACAGATAGACAGTTAGACAGACAGACGCCGGACAACAGACCGATCACAATACCTCACCTTGAGCACTTTGTGCTCAGGTGAGCTAAAAATCAACAAAGGGAAATAACTCCAAGAATTTGATTGGCAGAGTTACCGTTCTTAAGCACTGCAACTCTCCATAATGAAATCTATTCACCTGTAAAGTTTCATGATTCTACCTTACATATATTTTTCGAGTTGTGCTCCGGACAAGAATCAAGTTATAAAATCAACAAAGGGCAATAACTCAGAAAATTTGATCGGCAGAGTTACGGTTCTTGTGCACTGCACCTCTCCATAATGAGATTTATCCACCTGTAAAGTTTCATGATTCTACCTTACATACTTTTTGAGTTATGCTCCGGACAATAATCAAATTTGAAAATCAACAAAGGGCAATAACTCCAAAAATATGATCAGCAGAGTTACGGTTCTTATGCACTGCACCTCTCCATAATGAGATCTATTCACCTGTAAAGTTTCATGATTCTACCTTACATACTTTTTGAGTTATGCTCCGGACAATAATCAAATTTGAAAATCAACAAAGGGCAATAACTCAAAAAAAATTATCAGCAGAGTTACGGTTCTTCTGCACCTCTCCATAATGAGATCTATCCACCTGTAAAGTTTCATGATTCTACCTTACATACTTTTTGAGTTATGCTCCGGACAAGAATCAAGTTTGAAAATCAACAAAGGGCAATAACTAAAAAAATTTGATCGGCAGAGTTATGGTTCTTGTGCACTGCACCTCTCCATAATGAGATCTATTCACCTGTAAAGTTTCATGATTCTACCTTACATACTTTTTGAGTTATGCTCCGGACAAAAATCAAGTTTGAAAATCAACAAAGGGCAATAACTCCAAAAATTTTATCAGCAGAGTTTCGGTTCTTGTGCACTGCACCTCTCCATAATGAGATCTATCCAACTGTAAAGTTTCATGATTCTACCTTACATACTTTTTGAGTTATGCTCCGGACAAGAATCAAATTATAAAATCAACAAAGGGCAATAACTCAAAAAATTTGATCGGCAGAGTTATGGTTCTTATGCACTGCACCTCTCCATAATGAGATCTATCCACCTATGAAGTTTCATGATTCTACCTTTAATACTTTTCGAGTTATGCTCCGGACAAGGTTTGGTCTACGGACAGACCGACGACCTACGGACCGACCGACCGACCGACCGACCGACACTTGCAAAACAATATACCCCCATTTTCTTCGAAAGGGGGCATAAAAAAGGAAAAAACGAAATAAATGGTAGAAAAGAAGAGATTGATTGTAAACAAACTCATTATCATGTTTTTGTATTCCACTTGAAAGAGTATTGAGTTATTTTGGTTTGTCTGATTCACTGCTGGGGAATGGTGAAACAATTTGACTCACAAGATTTGACTTAATGAATTAAGCCTCTCTTACAACCGGTCATACATGCTCCTGCGTGCTGTCTGATTGCAGTCTGCGTCTAAAACATATGTTCAGGGGTAAAAGTTGAAAATTTTGAAAAACCTGAAAACCTGGAAAAGTCTGTATTTATATAGTAAAAATCCAGAAAATGGGGCATTTTGGAATACTCAAAAACCTGAACTTCAGGCATATGCCTGAAAACTTTTACCCCTGTATGTTTAGTCGTGCGATGCACGCACATGCAACATACGATTTTGGTGGACGCAGACTGTACACAGCAAAGTATTGACTGGACAATTCTTTACTACAACCATTCTGCGTCTTTTAGAACGCCAAGAGCACCCAAGACAGAAGTAATGAGCACGTACGACAGACATGCATGTGACGCAGGGAACATTATACTGAAATTCCAGAAAATTCACAAAGAATGCATACTTTTCTCGAAAGAAATTTATACTTTTGACCTGCTTTGAATGTATAATATTTTGAGGCGCCCTTACAACCCGTCATGCATCTTTTTAAATCGTGTGATTTTGCAGTGGTTTAAAACATATGATTTATAAGGACGCATGACAGGTTGTAAGAGAGGCTATAGACGCTTTTCAATCCGCACCCACATATTGACCCTTTTTAACGATCAGCAGGGCTAGCGCTGGGTCAAAAAAAGTTTGAGCCACCCTTTGAGCCACTTTGACAATTCCTGAGCCATTTTGGTGCCACTGGAGCCAATGACTCTCTTCTCCCCCTCCAACCCCCCCCCCTCGTTCCATCACCGACGATAACCCCCGCCCGCCATTGACAAACACTACCCCCCCCCTTTCTGTCGTCGTCATCTGCAATAATCTAATACAGTAAATTTAACTGTCTGCTAGATCCAAAACCACATGTTGTCTGCTTTCTGTTAAATTCCACTCGCTAATTTAATACCATTCATGCACGGTAGACTTGGGTTTCATAATTCTGATTGTTGATCGGAGATGCCGGTAGAATCTAACGAATATGTCCAACAATCCCGACATGAAAACATAGTGAACCTGTGTTACTCATATGCGATGATTTCTGAGATCAAAGGAAACGCCGCAAACACAGTGAGTCGTCGTTTGATGACGTAATCAGGGTTTTCCCTTCCCATCTCTTTATTTAATCACATGCTTAATTAGCTGCGATATCATAGTGAAAAACTTATGATTTGTTTTGGATTTTACCTACGAGTCTGCCATATTGCTTCCATTAGAGTAAGACATCTTTTCAACACTATTTTTTGTACATGGTTGAGAAAATCAACATGTCTTATGATAAGAAAATTATCCATATTCACAATGGAAAATTCCAGTGTCAACATAATCATGTGATTTCCCCCTCCAAATATGGTTACGTTACTACAGTTTGTTTACAAAATTCGCACGTGTCAGCAAAGGCGGGAAAAGGGATGATGCGACGAAAACAATACGCTATCTACCAAGTTAATAAACCTACGTTAGGCGGTTTTAACACTGACGCGTCATCTCTACCCGCAGCCGCGTGATTGCATAAAAGGTCACGGTTAATTGTAACATGTGTGCTTACTCGACCATCTAGGCGAAGCCAATTACGGATTATCGATTTTTCATGTTAAACAATAAGTAAATGTTGACACTCGTGTTATATTGGCGATTGAATTACGGTTAAAAGTTGGATTTTAGCCTTTGAGCCACATTCGATTTTCTTGAGCCACATTTTCGAAATTGTCGCCAATGGCTCAAGTGGCAATCGCCAGCGCGAGCCCTGCGATCAGCAAGGTAAAGGCTTTTGAAACAACGGGGAAAATGAAGAAATTGCTTATGACAAGCAATTTCATCATTTTCCACAATGTCTTTTACCCTATAACACCAATAAACATTATATGTCATTCCCTTTGAATTGTCAGCTACAAAATTGTTAAGATTTGGATCAGTCTACATTTTGTTTTGTAGAGAGTTAGCCAAAAGAATTGACTTTCATGCTCCATATGTGTAAGAGAAGTAGATATGCTTACCAAGAATGGATCATCAATCTGTTTTCTTATTTCAGGCCAGATTCCTGCTACCTCTCCCATCAAAATTCCTGCCTGAAAACAAAATCAACAATGATAACTAGAAAGGTTATTTATCGAGTGTATAATAAATCTAAATTAAGATCAAAATGAAGTTTCATTTTTAACATAGGATACCACCTCATGACGAAATGTTCTGTTCTAGTTTGCGTGCAATTTTTTTAGCAAAAGCATGAAATAATGCTTTAAGAACATAGAAAGTATTCATAGTAATTCTATGACAAATTCAGTCTAAACCAGTACCAGACAGCTAAATTTTAGACTAGTCCAAAATCAATGATGTTGCAGATGACAATTTAAATTTGATAAAATTTTAGAAATCTCTGCATTTTGAGTTAGAAAACATTGCGGATTATAAACTTAAACTTAAACTGTTTATATTTGATTAAACGCCTATTTTTACGACAGTTCATATTCAATGGCGTTTTACAAAAATGATTAAATATATATTGCTGATGGGGGTCAAAACCTCATAACTACAGATTGGAAAAGCTGTAGGTACGAGATTCTGACATCCCACCTTCGATATATCTATACACAAAACACAGTGTTAAAAAGATAAGTCATATTTTCTGTTCACCCTTTCCCGAGTAAGACTAGGTTTTTTCGTCCAAAGTAGGTTATGAATAATGATGGAAAATATTGAGAGGAAAGAAGAATTCGCCGATATTTAACAATTTCCCTTTCCCCTTAAAATTTTCTATGCTATAATTTGCACTTAATATACTATGATGAAATTGCTTGTAACAAGTAATTTCTTCATTTTCCAAAATAACTTCCCAAGCTTTTTTCTTGAGGGAGCGTCAAAAAGTGTCACTATGTGCCATTGGGTTTTAAACTTTGTTTTACGCTGATTCCAAAATCAGCTGATTCCAAAATCTTGTAATTTTGGCAGACCTGTAGATATTAAACATGGCAGGGAGTATTATTATTTTTAGCTCAAACTTTTATTATCTCTCAGACTTTAATTTTTAACCCTTTAACAGAGGTCTTATTAAAAAGAGAATGGAATCTTATATTTTTATCTTTCTGGGAGGAAAATATTGTGGTTATGTACAGTCATTTTTACAGCAAATTACCCCAAAAAATCTTTAATATATTACAAGATTCCTGCCTTACTTTTGACTAGATGACAAATTAACCCATTACAATACATTGACATCTTTTTGACACCTCACAAGATAAAGGCTATGGAAAACATTGTATGGCCTTTAATTTTTCTCTGTGCAAAATTTCAGCTCTGTATGACATGTATTGGCTAAGATTACGACAGATATAAAGCCTCATATCACATAATTTCGTAAACACTATAAACAGTGTGACAACATGCTAAAGGCCAACTTTTAGGAATCAGTAGGGATTAAGGCTTGGGGATACTAATTAATGTACCTTTAACCCTTTCCCAAACAAAACCTGGTTTTGACATCCCAAATAGAAATGGCTTGGGTTCGAGTTTAATGGGGTTTTACGCCGTTTTCAACTGCCAGGGTCATATCGCGGCGGCTGGAGCACCTACCCATGGATTCCTGTTATTTCTCAAACCAGTACTACCACAACACCCTTACCGAGCCTCCAGCTGTTCGCCCACTTAGGTTAACGATTTCAAACCCATTGGTGGGTGACAATTTAGAAATGGCTTGGGAAAACATTGAAACAAAAGAAGAAACTGCTGATAACCAGCAGTTTCTCCTTTTGTCTCAATATTTTCTGTGCCATATTTTGCACAAATCATATCTTTAATACCATCCATTTTGTCATTTGTGGCAGTTTTTGAAGTGGATCACCCTTAAATTTTGTTGTTTGGGAAAGGGTTAACACAACAGTGACAATACCCACCAGCAAGTCTTGATCCTCTGTAGACAGATGGGGTACATCATCTCTCGGGGCTATCCTACGTCGGATGTAGCGACTCAACTGGTCAAACGACATTGGCTGACTCTTTATCTCTTTCTGTATTTCACAAGAAATTATTAACACAATTAACCTTATGCTTGTGATCAATATTTTTTTTCTTTCTCCAAGCTGTTTTACTAATGAGAATTGAAAGTAGTCACAAAGTAATTGGTAAAATTGCTTAATCTCTTATCCCTTAACGTATACAACCCATCATTAGCACCAAAGAGCCAGAGGCGAAAATTGAAAAGTGCCAGTAAATCCTACATTTTGTTATATTTCCATTCCAAATACAAACAAAAGCATTTCAAACTGTTTAGAATTTTGAATTAATGCATATGTATGGAAATATTTGACAAAAATGTTTTAAATTACCTCCCTTGTATATGAATATAGAGTAAAAAGATATTTGTAAATTATTTTCTTCTTAAAGCATAATCTTGAAAACGGGCATGATGAATCAACTTATTTAAAGTGTATTTACAAGAGTGTGACATTTGATGCCTGTCCCATGGCTAGAAAGTGGAGTTTTTAATGATGGGTCATATACCTTAATATTAAAGTGAAACTTTAAAGTGACATTTCACGATTATTTTTACATGAATTTTACTTTTATTCTATCTGAAAGAGCATGTTTTCTTATGAAAGTTCTGAAAATTTCAAGCCAAAATAATGAACCGTTTACGAGAAATATATGTTTTTGTGCTAAAATTCAGATTTATATAGAATTTGTCATTTCTGTCTCAACTTAGAAGGCGTATTTTTCGCTTATAGATAACAACTTCAAAAAACTGATAGCGTTTCTACGCATTAGAATAAACAATCTTTGCATCAAGACATACTTTTGAAAAATGAAATGAATGTTAAATGTCACTTTAAACAAAAGATATGGGCAAATATTGAGCAAGAAAATGTCAGTTACAGTGCACCAGTATTAACTGGGAACAATTTTATTATCATCGGTAGAGTCCATTAGTTGAGAGCTTTAAGAAAACATTTACAAAGTGGGGGCATTACAAAATGCAGATATCCCGAGTTAATCTAGGAGCACTTTATCAACAAAGGCTCTGGTTTGACACTAATCAGTATTGTAATAGGACATACTCTAAAGCTGTTGCATGAAAAACAAATTAAAATTTAAAGGTAATTAATAAATGTGTGTCACATAAATACTAAAATGATTTTCAATTCATATTTGCTTGATGATCCAAAATGAAAGATGACAGAAAGAAATGTCTTACATCAATAGGAGTAACTGGCCTTTCCAGTCCAATATCTGGCTGCTCCTCATGCACTAAAATAACAAAACATAGTCCAGATCTCCATGTAAAAGTGAGAAATGGCTTTTTAACCCTTTCCCCTACGACAAAACTTTCAGGTGGTCCAATTTGAAAGAGGCTGCAGACAACAAAATGGACGAAATTTGAAATAGGATTTCTGTACAATATAGCAAAGAAAATAATGAGGCAAAAGGAGAAACTGCTGGTTATCAGCAGTTTCTTCTTTTGTCTCAATGTTTTCTCAAGCGTTTTCTATTAGCAACTTCAAAACCAGGCCTTGTTTGGGAAAGGGTTAAGATGCAAGACTTATTCAGTAAAATTAATCTATTTGTGTATGCAGCAACTAAAGAGCAGATATGAAGATTACCAAAAACATGTTATTCACTTTAAATCATTTACAATTGTCCAACAACTCAAGATTATTTAACAAAAGATAAATAAATAAAATAGCATCATCAAAACAAAGAAATAAGCAAATTACATAATATCTTTGGTGGCCTTATCCTTTTCCCAAAAGGCAAAATTTAGACTTTTCAAAATTTAATGATATTGAAAACACGAATTTCAAGTGAATGAAATTTTTACATTTTTTGATGTAGAACACAAATTATCATTATGAAAATACAGAAGTTGCTTATCAAAAACAATGCCTTCATTTTCAAAAATGCCTAAATATCTTCTAAGACAACAAAGGAATTATTATTTGGTGATGGGTTAACCCATTACTGCACAGTGACGCCTTTTGACTCCCTAACAAGAATTGGCTTAGGAAAACATTGTGGAAAATGAAGAAATTGCTTGTGACAAGCAATTTCTTCATTTCCCACAATGTTTTCTACCCAAAATTACCAATAAATTATAAATTTCATTCACCTTAAATTGTCGTCTGCAACATCCCTGAATTTGGAACAGTCCAAAATTTTGTCGTCTGGTAATGTGTTAAATATTCCATACAATACTACTTACTGTCTTCATGTGAGAAAGGAGCAAACAAGGATAGTGGACCCAGTACACCATTAATCCTCTTCTCAACATCACTCTGAAAAATAATTATAACTAAGCCAGGATCTGGAAAAAGGTCCTTTAACCATTTTCCAAACAACAATATTTTTGTTTGATCAACTTCAAAAACTGCCACTAAAGACAAAATTGATGTTATTAAAGATAGGATTTGTGTAAAATATGGCACAGAAAATATTGAGACAAAAGGAGAAACTGCTGTTATCAGCAGTTTCTTCTTTTGTCTCAATGTTTTCCCAGGCCTTTTCTATTAGGGACCTCAAAACCAGGTCTTGTTTGGAAAAGGGTAATGGCTTTTGAGCCCAATATTGTCTGAAATCAGCCCTAGTATATTAGTTACAGTATAGACAAATAAGGGAAAAGAGTAAATGTTTTAACAATTCTTTTGCAACCTCACAACCAAGTCTTTTGTTGGATAAGTTTAAGCCATTGCGGGCCACATATTGACGATTTTTGACGCCCCACAAAATAAAGGATTTGGAAAACATCAAGGAAAATGAAGAAATAGCTTGTGACAAGCAATTTCTTCATTTCCCACAATGTTTTCCACCCCAAAAGACAAAAAAATGCAGAGTTATATTCATTTGAAATTGTCGTCAACAGCATCCTTGAATTTTGAACAGCCTAAAACTTTGCTGTTTGGTAATTGATTAACTCACATTATCGAATGCTGGCCATTGCATGGGGTACATGTCTCCATCCTTGGTTAGTTTAGGTGGGTCCAGGATCTGACTCCCCCGCTTCAGCTTGATGGCACTGCTCACTCTACTTTCGGACCTCTGGCCACGAAAGAAAGAGCCCGCCTTCACTTCAGATGGCATCTTTGCTCTTGAATTCACTACATCTCAATTTCTGAAATAACAAAATTAAGTATATCTCTTAAAGGTAATCCACCATTCATGAGATATAAGTGACATTGGATTTTTTCATGCAACATTGGATTTTTTGGGTGATGTTGTAGCTTTACTGTGAAACTGGTCCCTGGTAAAACTGGGCCCAAAACTGTAAAACCAGTCCCATTATCAATTTTCTATCGGAAAAACCGTCCCCAAAAACCAGCCCAAAATCATCAATGACAATTATAGTTGATGATTATAAAAAATCCCTATATTGCACGAGAAATCAGATTGGGCTAATCAGGTTTGTTGTTACAAATAATTATGCAAAAAATAATCATACATTTGTTGATAATAGTGTCCCAGGTCCGGGCTCGTAGCATCTTTTTTTTATCAAATAGTAGACGGCACAATACGGCAGCATAGACGGCGATATTACCGTCTGCCTGCTGATTTTAAGAACGCTGCCAGGTGGCCAAAAAGTAATTGAAACCCCAGAAAGGTATAGAATAGCGTAACTTTTCATCAATAACAAGAGTGCCATGGTCACAATATACGCCGCCACTTATAAAACTTGAGACAAAAAAATGACATTGACAAGGATTTATAAATATTCACACAAAAACCTGTAAAAAGTTGTGTTCACATAAAGGGTTTTATAAATATCCAGTCAAAAACCTGGAAGGAATTGCGTTCTTGAGGCTGAAATATCATTAAGCCCCAGAGACTAAGGTTGAAGGGGGCATAACTCTGGCAAAAATCAATGTACCATAAAATCCTTAATTCATGCACATCTACCAATTAAGGTAATAACATCCACCAAGTTTCATTAGGATTCAGTCAGAATCTTAGAAGAAGTTGTGTTGTCAAGGCTGCAATTTCAATCAGCCCCAGAGACTAAGTTTTAAGGGGGCATAACTCTGGAAAAAATCAATGAACCATAAAAATTCTTCCTACATGCACATCTACTAATTGAGGTGATAACATTGACCAATTGTCATTAATATCCAGCCATAAACTTAGGAGGAGTTGCGTTGACAAGGCTGCAATTTCAATAAGCCCCAGAGACTAAGTTTTAAGGGGGCATAACTCTGGCAAAAATCAATGAACCATAAAATCCTTCCTTCATGCACATCTACCAATTGAGGTGATAACATTGACCAAGTTTCATTAAGATCTAGCCAGAAACTTAGGAGGAGTTGCGTTGACAAGGCTGCAATTTCAATAAGCCCCAGAGACTAAGTTTGAAAGGGGCATAACTCTGGCAAAAATCAATGAACCATAAAATCCTTCCTTCATGCACATCTACAAATTGAGGTAATAACATTGACCAAGTTTCATTAAGATCCAGCTAGAAACTTAGGAGGAGTTGCGTTGACAAGGCTGCAACTTCAATAAGCCCCAGAGACTAAGTTTTTAAGGGGCATAACTCAGGCAAAAATCAACGAACCATAAAATCCTTCCTTCATGCACATCTACCAATTGAGGTGATAACATTGACCAAGTTTCAAGAAGATCCAGCCAGAAACTTAGGAGGAGTTGCGTTGACAAGAAAAGTGGACGTACGTACGGAAGGACGGACGGATGGACGGATGGACGGATGGACGGACGGACGGACAGACGGAGAAGATGACGCCAATATACGTCCGCCTCCGGCGGCGTATAAAAAGGCAAATGAACAGGGGTGTGGGGACGGCAGCCCTAACTAGAACTGTCGCAAAGCGGACAAATACCCCCCACTGGCGCGTTGTCACTGAAAAAGTGCTTAAGTTCAAAGTGGCATAACTCTAAAACTACTGCCTGGATCAAGATGAAAATTGCAGGTGCACAACTTCATATGATAGTAAACAACCTGCTAAAATTTCTGCAAAATTGGTCAAAAACTGTGGGAGGAGAAGAGGACACAAAATTATGTCCACGGACGGACGGACGGACGGACGGACGGACAGACGGACGGACGGACAACCTGAATCCAGTATACCCCCCCATAACTTTGTTGTGGGGGGGTATAATAAATAATTTCAAAATGAATTTCAGCGGGGGTGTGGGGGCGGCAGCCCCTATAAATACCCTAAAGTGGACACGGTGAATATGTATGAGAATTGTTACTAAAAATAGTAACAAATTGAAGTTATCAAAACAAAGCTCCCCAAAAAATTCGGAGTAAACAATGACAGCAAGCATGCATTCAATGAGCGATATAGCGAAGTTTTAAATTGAATGAAAATCTATGAAAAATACCCGTCATCGGACAGAATAATAACCAAATAATATGACTGTTATGATGATCAATGTTTTCCAATGGCTAGAAGAAATAATATTCGTCCAGGAAAATCTTTACCAAACACATTCCACAACTTTAGAAGGAAATGATCATGTGAGTGATGTGACCGGTTTGTTTACTCCACGCACTTTGTGGTTCAAGATGGCGGATTAAACGGTTAACCATTCTCAAACCGTGTCTGTGTGTATGGACGCCAATTTGGTAGGAACTACTAAAACATAATCCTTGATCCGTCAGTCTGCAACATTTTAAACGGAGCACATATGAGTCTATTTACACCAGCGAATATTATCTGTACTAAGAGATTACAGTGCACATAACAGACTACCTAAGCCGAAGAGGACGCAGATTGAGGATTTAGGAACTGGAAGTGTTCTGAAATATCCAAGTTCCAACTGTTTTTTTTTACCAGAAAACCTCTACCAGTAGCAAATTTGGTGCTTCTGCTAATCTTTTAGACAGGAGTGCATACAGTGCTGTCCGGTATGTCTGCGCACTTAAGAAACAAGATCGATATTTGCCACTGAATACACGATTGTAAACTCACAAATGACAAGCACAATTCAAATAAAATTTAAATCTACTAAATCATGACAATCCAGAAATTCTTCAAATTTCCCAAAGACAAGTGAAATAATCAAGATTGAAGTTACCTACCCTTGTGTTTCGAAGTTTGTTTTTATGTCCGGTAAGTCTGCGCACGTCACTGTGTGTAGTTTATTTACACAGTGACGTCATTCTGTGAAGTGATGACGTTTGCTATGTAAAATGTGACTAAGTTTAGTCTTGTTTACTTTAGGTGTGGAATTTCTGCATTTAATAGTAAGTTTAGACTTCTTTAGAAGAGGCATGTTTATCTGAGAGGAATTTTTTGTGCCATATTTTAATAAATACTTAGTTTTCAAGCCTTTCCAGAAGAGAACAAGAGCTGTCCGAAGACAGCGTGCTCGACTTTCTAAGTTGCTAAGTATAAAGGGGGCATAACTCCAAATATAGTGGAGCCAGGGTCATGGGCCCTGATAGTAGAGTAGAGGGTGTGATGGTGAATAAGTATTCCAAGTTCGGGTTGAATCCCTTTAATAGGATGGAAGTTATTGATGGTTGAAAAAACTTTAACCTTTGTTACAACGCCAACGCCAACGCCCGGGTGACAGCATAAGCTCTCATTTTCTTCGAAAAGTCGAGCTAAAAATGTGGAGGTCGTAGGTCCGATTAAAATAAGTCACATGAATATCAATGAGGAAAGTCTAAACAATGGCCTCACTCGGTTAAATCAGGAATTTTCAGGGTTTCCATTAGGACCAAAATCCCAAGAGTCATTGACCCTTGAGGCCAAAATCCCAAGAGTCAAAATGAAGCGTGAGAAAAATCAAACCTTGATCGATTGAATGATTGATAGAGGGGAAGGGGGGGAGTTAGCCTGGGTCCAGTCGTCAATATACAATTTGGTCTGTAAGATAGCGCATAAAAAAATCAATACCCGTTACATATTGCGGCATCCGTTTTTGATCGTGTTGATATTGACGCCTGGGAACAAGCATGGTATTTTCCAATGATAAGCCGATAAACCGAATGATCTATTTTTAGCCGTATAATCTATGTAAAGCCTATCGTTTTAAAACGAGGCTCGTTAACGGGATAGAGGCAGCATCTGCTATAATGGATTGAATTATAATTGAAATGTTGATAGTTAATTAACTTTCTGCAAATTCTAGCATTTTCTCATTATTTTCCCATATTTTTTCTAAGGTGCTCTTTCGTTTTGCTTGTAAAAATCACATATTCAGTGTCAGGTTAAATTTGGTTTTGCACGGATGAATAGATTTTTGATAATGCATTCTGGGGAAAATGTTGAAAAAAAATGTTTAATTAAAATGTTCAAAACGTGCAGACAGAGGTCTTTATGTGAGCCATGGCAAATCCAATGCTGATAGATTAGCCATTCCCAAACTGCATATATTTATTCTGTAACAATTACAAAACAGTTTTTAGTTCGAACACTAGTTCGTTTAACTATCAAATTCCTTCAAATTTACGACTGAAGGAGAAATTAATGTTGTTAATAATGCTATGTTCTATTTCTTACTTTCGAAAAAAAAATGTTTTTTTTTTTTTTTGTTTTGTTTAATTTGGTTTTTTTTTGTTTTGTTTTTTGTTTTTTTTTGGGTTTTTTTTTTTGTAAAAACTAACGCATCCATGCGTCATTTAAACTATTTAATCGTTTTCCGAACATGACCTTCCCAATAGAAAAGGCTAGGAAGATATTTTGATACTCACCATTTTCTCCTTTTGTCTGAGTATTTTCTTGCATTATTTTAAACAAATACTACCTTTATCATCTCAAATTTTGTCGCCTGCAAGCATCTTCTAAAATGGGAAAGTCTAAATTTCAGCCGTTTGTTAAAGGGTTAATTGGTGTATAAGATGAACAGACTGATAAGAAGAGGTGTTATGTGTTATTGTCTACTGTAAGTGTGTCACACATTAACCCATTCCCACACATTGACGCTTTTGATACCCCACATGATAAAGCTTTTTAAAAACATTGTGAACAATGAAGAAATTGCTTGTGGCAAATAGTTTCTTCATTTCTCGCAATATTTTCTACATAAAGAAAAAAATTGGTACATATCATTTACTTGAAATTGTCGTCAGCAATATCTTTGAATTGAGACAAGATTGAAATTTTATTTTCTGGTTATTAGTCAACCCTTTCTAACAGGAACAAAGCTCGACTGATCAAATTTGAAAACGCTGTAAACCACAAAATTGTTGTTGATAAAGATGGCATTTGTTCACAGTAAAAAAATATTGAGACGAAAGGAGAAAACTGATTGTAATAAGAATTTTCTTCTTTTTTCTCCATCTTTTAGATCAAGCGTTTCCAATTACGGTCTTTTTCGGGGAAGGGCAAACCTTTTCTCAAACAAGACCTGGTTTCAACGTGTTTAATTGAAAGGGCTTGTGGAAACGTTGAAGCGAAAGAAGAAATTGCTGATAAACATCATTTTCTCCTTTTGCCTCAGTTTTTTCTAACCTGCTTGGTTCACAAATGCTTTTCTGTTCAACATTCCTGTCAGCAGTATTTAAAATAAAACGGTCAAAATTTTTGCCGTTTTTAAAAGGGTTAAGCGACGGACACCATATAGGATTTGTGGCCAACCGTTTAACCCTTAGCAATAACACTTTACCAAAAGATATGAAATCCAATAATTGTTGAATTGTGCAATATTTGTTAGCCTAATCTTCAAAAAGACGGGTACCTGATTTCCATGAAGAAATACGGGGACCAGTCTAGTCCTTGGGGATTTCTGTTACTAAATATAGCACTAAATAAATTTCTGAACGAGTTATCGTTCGTGATTTCATCCCCAAAAATTGGCGAAAATCATAGATGGCAGTGCGAAGTAAATTCGTTTGGCCCCAGACGGATCTTTGGACCGGAGAAAGTAAAGGAGGGAAAAATGATCAGTCTGGAACCCAGTCTAGGGGGGAGTGGAATGCTGATTTATATGAAAATGTTTCAAAAAGACCAAAGTGCTTATTTTAAGAGTAAATGTAACACCTTTTAAACCTTTAGAGTGCTACAGATGAGAAGGGATATTGACTTTTCAAAAAGCATTGTTGTTATCAAACCCTATGTTGAAGGTACTGATTGGAATCGACTCATTGATGCTCTTCAAATGAGTACCTACAAGATAGGGTTTGGATTTGAAATTAAAGGTTGGAATGCATTTGCCCCCATTTTACCCCCCCCCCCTCCATTAACAAATTTAGTACAAGATTGAAATCTTGTTTAAAATGATAGAAATCAAATTCTTGATATTGAAAAGCTGATATTTTTCATTTATGCCAAGGAAATTTCAAAGAAAAAATATTTATCTTTGATAAAGTGCACCTTTAAATTTTCCTTTGATAATGCTGTGTCTAAACCACGAAAACCCATGACAATTAAGATATCTGATCATTTTACCCTTTTTTAAGAACTTAAGCCAGCTAGATCAATTATATTTCGAATAAGTAAGAAAACAGAGCATTAATTACTACAGATTCAATGGATTCTGTTTGTAATTCAATGATAATGTAATCAGAATTTCATGGCCGCCGGCGAGAGCTACCTGTTGAGTGATGATGTTCTTGGTATTTTTACAAGCAGATTGTGTATTTTAGGCCACACAGCTACTTCAAATCAAAACAAGGACTGTGACAAATTAATTAATGGATTTACGACTGATAATCCGCGTGCATCACTGATGTCAAATTAACACTTTACACCTGACTTGCAAATCGGCGAAAGATTGCGTAACACAGTCACAGATTATCGATTTTTTACTGCTCTGAACTAAAGGTGTGACCTGGATAATGGGTCAATTAGTAGATATCCCTTCATCTTGAATGATGGGTGACGCATGGGTCGTAAAAATCAAGAGTCAGAATGATGCATCAGTTGAAATTTCTGAGAGTCAAATTGGGGTCATTTTCATTTTTCATGCGTCAAAACTCGAGCTCCCGGGTCAAACGGAAACCCTGAATTTTGTAAAATGATTTAATGTTCTTTGAAATATATTCGTAATATTTGAAAAGTCTGGTCAAAGAATCAGTCTGCATGACGTCATAGCCTCACTTTCATTTTTTCATCGAGGGTACTACCTCGATCTTTAACATTACGGGATATCCTTTTTGAGGCAGAATATTTCAAAAATCTATCGTTAAAATTCATAAACAAAACTCTTTCTTCAAAGAATGTGATTTAATTAACCCATTACCACACAGTGATGCCTTTTGACTCCCTATCAGATAAATCCTTTCGAAAACATTGTGGAAAATGAAGAAATTGTTTGTGAAAAGCAATTTCTTCATTTTCTATCCAAAAAGTTATACAATTTTAGAATTTCATCAAATTAAAAATGTCGTCTGCAACTTCTTTCAAATTGGACTACCCCAAAATTTTGTGGTCTGGTAATGGGTTAAACTTTCTAAAGTGTTCTACCAACGCCAGTGTTTATTTTTAATTTTGGGGGAAGGGGGTCAGGGCCCATAGGTGGGGGGGAAATTTGTGTGTGAATGCCCAAAAAGGGGAAATTTCAATACATGCTTATACTCTCAATTACAGTGTTATAAATGCATTTAACTTGCTTGTACATCATAATGGGACATTCAAACAACCATTAGAACTTTTAGAGATGCTTAAAATCTAAATATGATTTGGATTTTTCCTTGCAACAAAAAACCTAGATCCAGGAGGGGAAAATTTCTGTGAAATGGGAGAAAAAGTATATTCTCCAGAGAGGGGAAAGGGGCCCAATAACGACCATTTTTTTAAGAAAAAAAAATCACTGAACGCATCTTTAATAATCAGACATAGTCGTCGAGATATTAATGCTGAAAGTTGTTAATGCTTTAACGAAAAAGACCGAAGCTTTCACCTCCACCGAATGAGTGTGGGTCTGCACTTTATGATTGACGATGTTTTTGATTGGCTGAAGGGATTGTGCCGGCCGAATCAATGGATTAAGTTTTGTTTTTTGTTGATAATGGAGACGGTAGCTGTTTGATAGACGGTATTGTATGGGTGCGCAGACTTACCGGACGCGCAGACTTACCGGACTCGACTGTACTGACTATGTCAAATTATCAAATAAATTTCAGCCCTGGCCAACTTGTTGTTGATCTTTTTAACTTCAACTTCAACTTTTTCAGCCATAAAATCAATACTGATTACTCTTGGCTAGCACTTCTTCGCTGCCTGGGACCTCTTGGTGCTCAATAATTAGTAATCGAGAGGGATTAAAAATAAGTTGAAGAAACTTGCTTCCCAATCGATGTAAAATAAATGCGTTCTGAACTTCTGAGGAACGTCTCACTCTGAATAAATACTTACCCCACCCACATTTTTATTGGTGGTAGGCGGCCATATTGTTTATCTTCACAACGGAAAATGGTGGGGCAAGATTCAAATGGCACAAAAACAAAATGTACTTTTGTATCTTACAAACAGTATTAATGTACGAATTAATAAACCTTAATTTTCGAACCTTTAAGCTTTATTGTACCAAATAAATCAGTGGTTTCTTCGGATTTTTTGTCAAACGTTACCATTTGCGGTGCGTGCGCATATGTAGACTCTGCTTCCGGTGTAAACAAACACGAAATTACAAGACATAAATGTGTCAACCAGGTATTTTCATGTTTAAACTGCTTGTCATTGTTTAGAAATAAACCCAAGGAATACAAAATTGATTTGAGAATTAAGATGTTTTCCTTTGTTGTAGATCTCATTGCAATTTTCGGTATGGGGACGATTCGTACCTAAGCCATTTCGTACTTTGTTGCTTTCTTCAGACGTTACTCTGAAGTTTTAATATATTTCTGGGACCCCCTTACAAAAGAAAAAATAAATCAAATAGAAAAAGTTCAAAGGCGAGCTGCGCGATGGACTCTCAATAATTATTATCGAAGAGCTAGCGTTAACTCTATGATTAGATTGACCAGCTTGGCTGGCGATCCCTTGAACAAAGACGATCAGACGCCTGTCTTTGTCTCTTCTACAAAATAGTGCACAACTTTGTTGCTGTACTTTTTCCAGACTACGTCCGACAGACAGATAGACTCACCAGACACAATCATACAATGTCGTTCCACCAGATTCATACAAACAAAAACTTTTACAAATACTCTCTCTTTCCTTTGGCTATAGACTAGTTCAACTTCAATGGTAGTACTCAGCAAAATCCACTATGTAGACATCTACGCTGAGGGGGGAGTGATATGTACAACAGTGTGGAGTGAAGTGTTCCGACAAATAAAACTATCTACACTTTATGAATCAGCAAAAAGTTCATGATCACTTAACTATTATTCACTCCAATCATTAAAAAGTCTGTTGACTAACTTGTATGTACACTGTACAAAGTGATGTCCGTTTACATATAGGATGGGATGGTTGGAACTAGCTGGATTGAAGATTTGAAAGCATCCAGGGTCCCAGAAGTGATGCAGGATTCCGGCAATGAATTCCAAGTTATGACAGTTCTTGGAAAGAAAGAGTATCTGTATATATCTAGTCTAGTTTGGTATGTCATGAATTTCATGCTGTGACTGTGCCTAGTGGATCGAATAGTAGCTGGTGTTGGATGGTATATCACTGGTACAGCAATGAGGTGGTTTACAACTTTGTACATCAGGATGTTATCTGCCCAGGATCTTCTTTGTTGTAAACTTGGCCATTTTAGATCTGTCAAAAGTTCCGTGACACTTGTTGGGTTGGTTGGATTGTATGGTTTGTTTTTCACCCATCTTGCTGCATTTCTTTGTACTTGCTCAATCTGTTTTATTTGCGTTCTGTGGTGGGGATTCCATATAGGGGAGGCATATTCCATTTTTGGACGAACTAGACTTGTGTAGGCTCTTTCCTTGACTTTCTGTGGAGTGTATCTGAGGTTGCGCTTTAAGAATCCGAGAACAGATGAGGCTTTATTTGTTATAGAGTTTATATGTTTACTGTATTTTAGGTTGTCACTCAACTCTACTCCCAAGTATGGATGGTGGTGCACTATTTCGATGGATTCCCCTTTCATTTTATAATCAAAGTCAAGATAGTCTTTCTTATTAAACTGCATTATAGCACATTTTTTCACATTAAATTGCATTTGCCATGTAATCCCCCAATTTTCAAGAGTCTTCAGGTCTTTTTGTAGTTCGATTTGGTCAGCTTCAGTTTTGATGGGTCGGTAAATCACACAATCATCTGCGAATAAGCGAATTGTTGAGGAAATATTGTCAGAAATGTCATTGATATAAATTAGGAATAACGTCGGCCCGAGGACAGTACCCTGGGGTACGCCTGATGTAACTGGGGCTATATCAGATGATGCGTTGTCTACAACTACTTGTTGTGTACGATTAGTAAGGAAAGAATCAATCCACTTCCGAGTATTTCCAGTAATTCCATAATATTCAAGTTTGTGAGATAGTCGTTTGTGCGAAACTTTGTCGAAAGCCTTCGAAAAGTCTAAAATTGCCATGGAACGCTCTCCCTGAAGATGTTCGTTCAAGTCTGAAGTATGTAAACTTCAACACTCAAAACCATAATCTTCTTGTTGTGCTTTTAACTTGCTTTTAAATGTTCGTCTTTAACACTTTTCAACCTTTCATCTTTTATCTCCTTCACCTAGTATCCTTCCTTTATCTGTTTTCTACTTACTAACATTTGCTCAACAGCGCTTACCTGTATAAAATGTCCGCGAGGGCGTAGAATAGAATAGAATAGAATATGTTTTATTTTCCAATCAAGGGTCATTTACATGACATGATAATCACAGCATAAAAAACATAACAACAACTGTTTAACAAAATCAAAGGATAAAAGAGGACATTAAAGTAAATAAGGCTTCATTCGGTTCATCTTCAAAACATGAAATTAGGAATAATAACCACAAATGAAAATGTAACAAAATTCGATAATGCCCTATTGCCTCACAACGAGAATTTGTCATCATAACTTCAAAACTTCCCAAACGTCAAAATTAGAGAATTGTGCATTATGTATAACATAAGTTATTGTTTCTAAATGAGAAAATGCTGATGATCGGCATTTTCTTCTTTTAGGTGTCTTCTATGGGAATGATTTACATCACGAGTTTTCATAGAAGGGTGAATCATCAAAACCTGACCAACCCATCAATTGATAATACGTATTTATCTTGGAATATATTTCAGAAGGATGACGTTGTGATCCAATAGTGGCAATTTAGAGCAAGGAAATACAATTCTATACATAACAATTAAGTGTTCTCTAAATTCAACAATTCATCAAGGTCTAACAAATAAAGCAGCTAGGTCTAAAGTACTCCAATTATGTAGAGTGTATTACAGATGCTCTTTGATTATATATGTCAAACAGGAAGTCAGAGAAACGTAATAAGACATTAGAGTCTTCTGATGACATCAGCCAAATGAATTTCTGATGGTTCGATAGAGTTTTGAAATTTTTATTATTCTTTTCGATATCGTTAAAAAAGCATTTTCTTTGGGTATCGAATAATGTGCAGCACATTGAAAAGTGTATTTCATCCTCTACCGATTTTGAGGAACATAGATCACAGAAACGTTGATCAGATGGAATTTTCTTATACCTACCAGTTTCAATATTTAACCTATGAGCACTTATACGGAATTTGGTGAAAAAAGCTCTAATATCACTATTTTTTATCAATGATAAGTATGGTTCTCTGCAAAATCGTTTTTTGAATAACGAATATGTCCTTAACTTACCATTAACATTTTCAATACATGCATACCAGTCATTCTTATAAAGCTGAATCAGTTTGCTTTTGATATTACTAACAAAGTCTTTTTTATAACAGTCTTTCTCAGATGCGCCCACCTGTTTAAATACATGTTGTACACTAGCAGCCCAGCTTGGTCTATTGCTTATGTATAAAGAAGTACTTTCACGAAAGGCAGCGGTCAGTAAGGAGCTGACATTTTCATTTGCTAACCTCTGATAGAATTTGACTGTATTGCAGATAACATCAATACAAATTGGGTATCTGCCAAGATCTCCTGCGACTGCTGCATTAGACGATTTTTTGTGAACCCCTAAAAGGTATTTAAGTAATTTATTGTGTAATTTGTCACATTGCAGGTTACTGAATGATTTCAGTAAGGTGTAATTTGGTTTTTTAAATACTGCATTATTCAGACTTGCAGTTCCCCATATTTCACTGCCATACAAAAGAATGGGCTTTATTGTGTGATCAAACAGGTGTATAATTGTATCAATTTTATATTGCAGTTGACCAAATATTTTTCTTAGTTTAAAATAGGCTTTAAGAGCTCTTTGGTGCAAATCATGCTGACATAAACTAAATGATCCTGATGATGAGAAAATAATGCCAAGATACTTGTAAGTTGTTGAATGTTTAATTTCAGTTCCATTGTAGAAGTATGACTCCTGTGATAACCTACCACTCTTGCAAAATGTGACTATATTTGTTTTTTTGATATTTACCGTTAAACCATTATTTTCACAATATGTGGCTAGTTTATTAATACATCTTTGTAATCCGCCTGGAGAAGTCGACAGAAGTAAAAGATCATCAGCATAGAGCAAACAACTGAATTTTTTCTCACATAATTGTACTTGGTCATCAGAGCTATCAAATAAGGATGGCAGATCATTTATAAATAATTTAAAGAGGTTTGGACTTAGGTTATCTCCCTGACGTACTCCAATTCTAGGGCAAAATGCTTCCGAGAGCTTTTTATCTATTTTTATATGTGTAGAGTTTTCTTTGTACATATCTTTAATGATATTATAAAAAGGACCATTTATTCCAATAGTACATAGTTTATGGAATAAGATGGAATGCATGACAGTATCAAAAGCCTTGGCAAAGTCAACAAAACAGGTATATAATTTGGCTCCTTTGCTAAAGACTTTATCTATTAAGGCTCGCAATACAAACATATGATCTGAAGTTCTGGATTTGGACTGAAAGCCAATTTGTGCTTCATTTATTATACCATTATCGATAAACTTCTGAAGTCTGTTATTAAGAATACTGTTAAATACTTTTGAAATACAAGGCATTACTGATATACCCCGGTAGTTGTTTGGATCATTTGGATTTCCAGATTTAAATAAGGGTTTTATATAACCTGTCTTCCATTGTGAGGGATATACACCTCCAGACAATATTTTATTGAATATTTTCAAAAGACAAGGAATTAGAGTAGTTTGTCCCGCCTTAAGCATCTCATTACTAATAGAGTCAAGACCGAAGGACTTTTTGTTTTTTAATGAATTTATAGATTTGTTTACTTCCTTTTCTGTTATTCTGTAATCTAATTCAGAGAAGGTTTTAGTTTTTTCTAAGTTACTTAAAAGATGTTGGTATTTAGCATCTAAATCTTTAAATTCTGTTTTGATACTAAATAAGTTTGTAAAATGCTTAACCCACACATCTGAAGATACTTTACTAGCTGGATCCGACTTATGTTCCTCATCTTTGAGGTCATTTACTAGTTTCCAGTATTCAGCAGGATCATCAACCAAAAGATTATCTAACTTTGACAAGAGTGTTTGTCTAAAGATGTTGCATTTTTTCTTGCAACACTTTTTATACAACTTCCTGTATTTGTAAAACGAACCCTTTAAAATATTGTTGTATGGGTCTTTAGAGTAAAGGTAACTTTTACGTAATAATTCTTTTCTCATTACATTAAGATCTGCATCAAACCATTTTTTATGTTGAATTTTTTTCTTGATTTTAAAATGTTTTTTCTTCTTAAGTGTTTGATTGCATACATTATACATGATATCATTGAAATTATTCACCATATCATTGACATTATCAAAATTAATATTCTGGAATAATTCCAACTTACGACTGGTATCTTTACTCTGAAAAGCTATTTGAAAGTCAAATTTAGATGTTTCATTCCATTGCCAGGATATCGGCATATCCAACAAATCGCTGTTCTTTAATGGATTACATTTAAATTTTGCTTGTAATTTCAATGTCAGTTTGGCATGATCACTCAGGTGTGGTAAGTGATTGTGGACTTGAAAAAATAGTATCTGGTCGAAAAAATTGTCGCTTATTATAGCATAATCCACAACACTATTGCCATTATATTGAAAACAGGTTGGTTTTCCAAAACAGTCTCCTAAGGTCCGCCCATTAGCTATTATTAGATTAGAGGCCATACAAAGTTCTATCAGTTCTTTGCCTCTAGTATTACATACAGTATCTTTGCTCTTTCTGTCATGAAAGTTACCAATGTTTCCAGAAAATTCAGGAGATGGAAGATGAGAACTGTTACAATCTAGTAGGTCATTTTCTGTGCCTGTCCTTGCATTTGTGTCACCAAATAACATGATATTACCTAGTAAAGCATAGCTGCAAATATCCTTTTCCAATATCGATATTATATCTAGGTTATGTCTAAGAGTGTATGATGAGTTTGCAGGTGCTATGTATGTGAAACAGATAAACAGGTCTTTCTCGAATGAGAAGAATTCTTTTGACAATTTAAGCCATTGAATTTCAGAAGAAGTGTTTTCAAGTAGTGTTATTCCTGCTTTTATACTTGGTTTTATTAAAATGAGCATGCCTCCTGACACTGGAAAATTCTTTTCAGAAGGTCTATAGATGGGAAAAGATTCATAATTATCTAAAGTGATGATTTGATCCTTACTACATTTTGTTTCCTGAAGACAGAATAAGTCATATCCTTTCAGGGTATCTTGAAAGTCATTTTCTGATGTTTTATTTGTTAGACCGTTGATGTTCCAGCAACCTATTCGTATAAAATTATGTGTAGTATTCATTTGATGTTTAAGAGGCTTCCGGCAGTTTTAACAGGATTTTTGTCACATATATCATTAACATAAACAAGGTGTTAACTAAATATTCCTTCTTTTTTTCTAAGTTAAAATGAACTTTCCTAACACCATATTTATCATAAAGATAACCACAATATATATATATTTTTGTAACATATAGGTATACTCCAATTATCATTGTTATCATTTATTATTATCATTTATTGGTCCGTGCTGGTATAAGTGGACAATCAGTAATTTGTTTTCATAGATTTTTAAATACTACTTTAATTCTTTCCCAAACGACATTTTTTTTTTTTTTTTTTTTTTTTTTTTTTTTTTTTTTTTTTTTTTTTTGGGGGGGGGGTCATCCACTTAAAAAACTGTCTTAAAAGACAAAATGGATCTTTTGAAAGATAGAATTTATATAAAATATTGCATAGAAAACATTGAGACAAAAGGAGAGACTGCTGGTTATGAGCAGTCTCTTCCCCCGTCTCAATGCTTTCCCAAGCCTTTTCTATTTGGGACGTCAAAACTTGGTTTTGTTTGGGAAATGGTTCAAGAGACCATTCCAAAGGAAACTGAATGCTGAAAATCAACACTCCATGTCTCCTTCGAAATGCTCTCCCTACTCTTTGCCAAAAATATTACAAGGAATACCGGTAAGAGATTTTCTAGGAGGGGTATATACCCTCTCTCCACCAGCCAGTTTAACCCATCTTCAAACAACAAAATTTTCTGACCGGTCCTAATTCAAAGACGTTGCAGACAACAATTTCAAGTCAATGAATGTTAAACTTTTTTGTCAATTTGTGAAGAAAACATAGTGGGAAACGAAGAAAAAAAAAAAAAAAAAATTGCTTGTCATAAGCATTTTTTCTTTCTTTTTTTTCTCTTCCATTTCACACAATGTCTTCCAAAGCCATTATCTTTTAGGGAGTCAAAAAGAGTCATTTTGTGGTAATGGGCTAAAGTGGATATACACAAAACATATTGTTTGTTTGTAAAGAAGGGACATTCATATATACATTATAGCACAGAGCATATGAGACAAAGGGGGGAAATCACAGTAAATGATTGGTCCATTACTTTAAAGCTGAAATACTGATGAAAAAAAGTGGGTTGAAAACAAAAGAGCTTGCATAATACCATTGAGACAACAGGAGAAAATGCAAGTTATCAGCACTTTCTACCCCAGTCCAAATGCTCTCGTAAGCTTTCATTAGAATACAACAAACGCAACCTGGTTACGTATTAACTGAAGTAACTTTGGAAGACATTCAGGCAAAAGAACAGGGGAGATGTGGCAGTAAGCTTATTGATGTAAGATGAAACATAAGCGTACATGATACAATTATAAAATTGGATTACTTCAAGGTCATGCTGCTTCAGACAACAAATAAAATGTTGAGGAGGAATGAGTTTGTATATCATATAGCTAGGAAAACATTGAGGCATAGGGAGAAAATGTTGATTATGATATCAGCACCCCCTCGCCCTGACCCAATGCTCTCCCAAACCTTTACTATAATGGACGGCAAAACTTAAGGAAAGAAACATCTTTACAAAATAAAGACAATTTAACCCATTACCAAACAACTAAATTTTAGATTGTTCTAAATTCAAAGATGATGCAGACGACAATTTCAAATAAATGGAATTTTAAGATTTAGGGTCTTTTAGGGAAGAAAACATTGTGGGAAATGAAGACATTGCTTGTCACAAGCAATCTCTTCATTTCCTACAATGCTTTCAAAAGCCGTTATATTGTGAGGAGTCAAAAAGAGTCATTGTGCGGCAATGTGTTAACTCATATTAATTGTTAGACCGTACAATAATGACATTGTTCACTATACGCAAAAATTCTGCAGGGTACAAATCTTCAATTTTAACTATTAATATTGATTGTCAGACCATAAAGTATCAACATTGTTCATTATGCTCAATAAATGCTGCAGAGTGTAGGTCTGCTAGGTCAGACCGTATTTCATAGTAGGAAGCAACATGGGAAATGAGAAGACTACCTTTATTATTTTAAAAAGCAATCTCCCCATTCCCCATGATACTTTCAACAGATTTCATCTTGTGGGCTGTAGAAAGGCGTTATTCACTCATCATGTTGGAAGTTAATAGTTTTAAACCCTTCCCCAAACAACAGAAATATAAGGTCGTCCAATCTGAGAGCTATTACATTTGCAGAATAAAACCCAGAAAACATTGAGACAAAAGGGGAAACTGCTAGTTATCAGCAGTCCCCTCCTCTGTCTCTTTGCCTTCAAATGCCCTTTCTACTGAGGACGTGAAAACCAGGTCCCGATGCATGGGAAAGGGTTAAGCAATACAGTGGATCTACATTGGGGACAAAAAAAAAAAAAAAAAAAAAAAAAATCAAAATTATAATATAAGGGAGACAACCATGTTACTATTATAGGTTTTGCTTCCTGGTTATCCCCCCCCTATTTTCCAATCCTTATTCAAGTAATTCATTGTTGGTGAATATTGATGCACACATTTCAACCCATTATCAAACAGCAAATTTTTACTTATCACAATTCAAAGATGATGCAGGTCTATGACAGTTTCAAGAAGATGAAATTGTACATAATTTGGTCTTTCATGGGAGAAACCATCGTGGAAAATGAAGAAATTGCTTGCCACAGGCAATCTCCTCATTTTCCACAATGATTTCCAAAGCCATTATTTGATAGGGAGTCAAAGAGAATTGTTATGTGATAATGGGTTAAATAGGCAATTAGATCTATAAATTTTTTGAAGGTGACAAAATTTAAGACATAAGAGATTATAATCCTTTTCCCAACTGACACAATTTTAGAAAGGTCAAAAATAAAAGAAAGGTGAAGTAGGTGACAAAACAAAATGCATAATTTTCTCTCTTCTAGATTGAAAACACTGGGGAATGACAAATATGCTCCAATTTACTCATTTCCCCTCCTTTTCTTGTTATTATTTGCTAGGCTTTGAAAAAGTGCAGTGCTAGGGAAAGGACTGGAGTCAGGTCTCTGTCTCTCAAGAATTATCCCATTAACAGATGGCAAAGAAGTTTGGATTGTTCGAATTTAAAAGGTGTTGCAGCCGTTGAGAATTTAGAAATCTTTCCATTTTTTTCCCCTTTTTCTCCCTTCTTTTTCCTTAGTGAGAAAAACAATGTGGAAAAAGAAGAAATTGCTTGTTACAAGCAATCTCCTCCTCTATCACAATGCTCTCTCAAGCGTTTTCTTGTAGAGGAGTCAAAAGGCGTCACTGTGCAGTAACGGGTTATAAAAGTTTTTCACAATTGTCATAAAATATTATGTTGTTTAAACAGTATAGGTAGTAACAGATTATTTTTCAAACATCATAATTTACCCATAACCAGACAGCAAAATTTTTGACTGGTAGAAAATCAAAATGTCGCAATTGATGATTTGATGTGAATGAGATTGAATACTTCATTGTCTCTCTAGGTAGAAAGTATTGTGGGAAATGAAGAAATTGCTTGTCACAAGAGACTTCTTCACTTCCCAAAAATACCTTCCATCCCTTTATCTTAAGGGCATCAAAAAGCGTCATTGGCAAGCTCAATTATATCAGTAGGGGTAGGACTTGCAAACATCAAAAATTGTTACATTATATATGGGACTTTGTACATCAGTGTTGGTACATGTCTCCAAGTTCATAGAAAAATCATACAGCCCGGCTAAGATCAAACCAAACATACTGTACAAAGTGTATTATTAGTCCGATCTCACCCAATGCTATCCCATTGACTGACAGACAAATCAGTACATTCCTTATTCTCAGAGTGTAAGTTTACATTAAAGCAAGACGAGAGATCTATCTCTTAACCCTTTCCCAAACGGCCAAATTTTAGGGTAGTAAAATTAAAAAAAAAAAAAAAAAAAAAAAAAAAAAAAAAAAAAAAAAACTGCCACAAATGACAAAATGGAAGAAATTAAAGATAGGATGCACTTCCTCATTGATAGGATTTGTGTGAAATGTGGCATAGAAAACATTGAGACAAAAGAAGAAACCGCTGATTATAAGCAGTTTCTTCTTTTGCTTCAATGTTTTCCCAAGCCTTTTCTATTAGGGGCGTCAAAAACCAGGTCTTGTTTGGGAAAGGGTTAACCCATTACCAAACAACAAAATTTTAGCTTAGTCCAAACTCACACATTTTTTGGTATTTCTTGGTAGAAAACATTGTGGGAAATGAAGAAATTGTTTGTCACAAGCAATTTCTTCACCTTCCACAATGCCTTCCAAAGCTTTTATTTTGTGGGGCGCCCAAAAGCGTCAATGTGTGGGAAAGGGTTAAAACAGCATTTCACTCTGAATATTTTTCTTTCACCCCCCTAGTATAGAGCAGAAATCTGGACTGTTCCAAATCAAAAGAAATTGCTATCAGCTTTTTCAAGTTGATGAGAGTTTAATGTTATTTAAGTTTTAATGTGTACGAAACATGGTGAAAAGTAAAGAAATTGATTGCTACAAGCAATTTCCCCATCCTCCGCCATGCTTTATATGACTCATTTCTCAAGTTGTGTGAAACTTCAATTCAAAGGCATTGATGTGTGAGAGAAGGTGAAAGAGAAAAGAAACCTAAACATTTTAATACAAAATTAGAGATAGACTTATATTTACCCTCTAATAGAAAGCACAACCCATTGGCAGACAGCGAAATTTTGACTGATCCTAATTTTGAAATGTTTGGAGCTGTTGCAGACTAGAAAAGAAAACCCATTACCAAACGACAACATTTTGAGATTTTGCATTTTTTGGTCTTTTTACATAGAGAACATTGTAGGAAATGAAGAATTTGCTTGTCACATGCAATTTCCTCATTTCACAAGATGTTTTCCAAGGCTATTTTCTTTAGGAGAGTCACTGTGTGTTAAAGGGTTGATAATGACTTTAAAATATAGATATAGACAAGTTTATATTTACCCCCTCTTAGAAAGCATTGCCAGACAGCAAAATTTTGACTGATCCTAATATTGTGATTTGGAGCTGTTGCAGACTAGTAAACCCATTACCAAACAACAAAATTTTGAGATTTTGCATTTTTGGTCTTTTACATAGAAAACATTATGGGAAATGAAGAATTTGCTTGTCACAAGCAACTTCATCATTTTACAAGATGTTTTCCAAGGCTATTTCCTTTTGAGGAGTCACTGTGTGTTAAAGGGTTAATAATGATTTCAATTTTATAGATTATTGTCTGGCAAACTTTGGGGAAGGGCCAATAAGTACTTAGGTTGCTTTTTTGGAAAGCAATTGGATATCCTCACGGAAATTGCGCGCTAGAATTTTGACTCCCCAAGGGGAAAGGTGTTTTTTATCCTGCAAGATACCCTCAAGGGGTTTACCTCTGTATGAGAGGTTTGAGTTATCACACAATGTGATGTTGTCTACATTTGAGAACTGATTGATTAGTTTAGCACTTAGTTCTTGGGCTTTTTTGTTCAGATTTGGTTCCTGTCTTGGAAGTGGAAGTGACATCAGAATTGGTGTGTTATTAAAGGTCTTTTTCGAAATGTCTATGAGTTCGTTTGTTTCACTGACTATTTCTGACGCATCTTTAGATTCAATGTCATTGTCGAATAAATGGTATAATACCAAGTCCGGTTTAGTACCTTCATACTCCTGGACACATTTGATGGCTTCTTTAGTAGTGTATTGTTTTATTTTCTTCACAAATGTTGTGTCTCCACCCATATATTTAGCACTTAAATACTGTATATTGGATGTTCCAATAACGACTGTTGTTTTCTTCAGCATTTGGTTGTTCTTTTTAGAATTTGTGTCATCTTTTGGTAGTCCTTTCTCGGACTTGTTTTCGTTTATTTCTGCTGTTTTGGTGAAGTTCAGCTCTTCTGCACTTTGGGTATTTTTCTTTGTAGGTGAGACTGCCTTTTCATGATTTTTGTTCATATCATTTGTATTCTGAAGTTTCTCGCTCAGATTTTTAACAACGCTGTTGATGCAGTCTATTTCTTTACACTTTTTGTCATATAGACTTTGGAGCTCTTTATTCTTTAGTTCAAAATGTTCATTGATGCTGTTTAAATCTCTTTCGTATGCTTGCATAGCGACACATCGGCCTTTATCCCTAAGATCATTCATGTTCGTTTCAATGTCCACCAGCTCTTTACATTTTATGCTGTATCTCTGTTGCATGGATTTTAGTTCTGTTTCCATTATTTTAAGAGAGTTTTCTTGGCAATTTATCTTGACCTTCTTAGTTTCTATTTCCCCTTTTAGCTGAGCATTTTGTATTTCAAACTCCAGAGTACTATCACTAAGCCTTTTCTGCATCATAAGTTTCTCACTTTCAAGCTTTTGGATTTTAGAGTTGAGCTCTATAACCTCTTTCTCATGAGTTACTCGCTCTTTGTCTTTTCCTTTCTGACTTTTATTCTCTTTGTCAATGTGTTCCGTTGTCACCTTTTCAAGATTTGATTGTTCTTTTCCTTTTGTGCTTTTTTCTCGAATCAACTTATTAACGTCTGTGATTTGATCAAGAATGGAGACGATGCCATTTTGTAGAAGTTCGCTGATGCTTTCGCTGTTTGTTTCTTTCTCGAGGACCAGGTGAGTGGGATAATTGTCAGTTTGGGTATGAGCACTAGTACTTTTGTTCCTTGAATTCCATTTATATGACCGAATTTCTTCAGTTTGTGATCCAATTTCTGTTTTAGTAATGGGTGTTTCAGTTCGATCATCATAATTAAGGTTTTCAGTTTGAGATCCAATTTCTGCTTTGGTTACGGGTGTTTCAAGTCGATCATAATGAAGGTTTTCAGTTTGCGATCCAATTTCCATTTTGGTAACAGATGATTCAATCTGGTCATCATAATCAAAGTTTTCTGATACACTCGTGCAGAGCTCGCAGGTGAATTTGCGAGCAGTTGATAAAAAGGTGTATAATTGGTACCTTGGCAGTTTGGTACACTTAAAATGACACCAGTTCTTGCAGTCACTACATTCTATACAATTGACTTCAACACTCAATTTACACAGTTGACACACATGGGTATCCGGGGTTTCCGAGACCTTGGTGGTGCTGTCCAAAGAAATTTGGGTGTCATCAGGATCTTCTGTTTCAATTAGTTTATTGTGCGTACATGTATGATCATAATCGCTTACAGTTCTAGTTGTGTTTGAGTCCTGATGTACGAGGATGGAGCAGCAATCTTGGAATGTTTGGTTTGCTCTTAGATATTGAATGGCATCATTTATGCTAGTGAAGCTTTTATAAACAGCATTGGTATATTTGTAGATGCTGTCATTGCAGAGACTCCACTCAGTAAAGATACCTCTCGACCTCCCTCTTGAGACAGCGTAGAATTTTTTCGTAGGTCCCATGATGAGAGGTAACCTTGATTTCGGATAGTCTATAGGTTCGGACAGCGTATATTATAGGCAATCGGCGATCTATGTGCCATAGGCAGACAAAGTTTGGTGTTATAAATAAAGTTTGTGGTTATGCATGACAAGCGTGGTGCTTTAGATAGGGTTTTAACTCATATTTTCTTCGTTTATGGTAATCAAATTTGTTTTCACCGCCATTCTGTTTAACCGGAAGTCGGTTCGGCGTATGACAGTATATCCAGATAGATAGATTTATTTTACATCAATTTGGAAGCAAGTTTTTATAACTTATTTTAACCCATCTCGATTATGCTTCCTTGAAAATATATCAGTACTGGAGCCAAAAGTGTGGGTGAATGATAAGCAAATCAAACCGTCCTATTGGCCTTATCAAAATGAAATTCAATTACTTGGACAACCAACTGTTTCTGACTTTATACAAATTGCTGGTTTCTGACTTTATACAAATTGCTGGTCCGTTCCCATCTTGGTAATCTGACGGCATATCCAATTAGAAAGAAGAGTAAACAGCAGGGGTTCTTTTTATGGTTAGGGGAAGGTGCCCAATCTGAAAGAAGTTACAGACGACAATTCAAGTTGATATAATTTTAAAATTGTTGCATTTCACATTTGAAAACATTGTAGATAATAAAGAAGTTGCTTGTCACAAGCAATTTCTTCTTTTCCCACAATGTTTTCCTCTAGTTCATACATGTAGATATTGTTTTCTGTAGCTACTGTAAAATCATTCAAGGTCCATATTCAAGGTAAACTAAAGTGAGGCAAAAGTAATGAAAGAGAACTCAACTACATGATGAGTGATAAGCATTTCTCTGGAGGGGCATCAAAAAGTGTCAGTGTGAGGGAATTGGGTAATGTAAATACAATGTCTGGAGAACCCCACTTTCTGTGTATGTTTTAACTATTGACATCAACATGTATTTATAGATCAATTTTATGTTAGACACTTACAAAGTCTTATGTCATACTTTCAGGTTATTGAAATATGAATCCTATTGGTTACTTGAAGTCTCCATTTCTGTTTAAAAATGGGACACCCAGACAGCCGACTGTATGTAAAGAAGCCAGAGGAATGATTACTATAGAGAAGTCTGTCTTTAACAATCCGGAACATTCACTGGAAGGATTGCAGGAATTTACTCATGTCTGGTATGCATTTTATCTTAACCCTTTCCCAAACAACAAAAATTTGGACTTTCCCACTAATAGACACCCGCTGTAGATGTCAAAATAAATGATGATGAAGGCAGAATTTGTGTCAAATCTAGCATAGAAAATATTGAGACAAAAGGAGAAACTGCTGGTTATCAGCAGTTTCTTCTTTTGTTTCAATGTTTTCCCAAGACTATTCCATCAGGGACGTCAAAACCAGGTCTTGTTTGGGAAAGGGTTAACAATCCAGAACATTCACTGGAAGGATTGCAGGAATTTACTCATGTCTGGTATGCATTTTATCTTAACCATCAGCAAAATTCTAGACTGGTCTATTAATTCAAAGATGTTGTAGATGACAATTTCAAGTGAATGGAATTTCAATTTTTGGATGCTTTTGGGTGGAAAACAATTTGAAGAATGAAGAAATTGTTTGTCACAATTTGTTTTGCAGTTATTTTCTTATAGGGCTTCAAAATGCATCATTTTGTGGGAATGGGTTAGCCCTTCCCCAAACTGTGATTTCTTTAGGTATACCCAATAGAAAAATGTTTTTGAAAACATTGAGGAAAAAGAAGAAGATGCTGATTACCAGTATTTCTATGCTCCCCCAAAAAATTATAGTCGCCACACTGTCTGTCCGTGTGTCTGTCCATCTGTCTGTCCACAGCCAGATCTCAGCAACACATAGACCAAGTTCAATGAAACTTAATATGAGAACTCCCTTGGATAATCCCTAGGAAGTTTTTCTCCGTTTCTTAATTTGAGGCTGCATCAATTCATGGAAAAAGGGGCCTTAGTGTAAAAATCAGTTTTTGTCTAATTTCTCTTCATCTGATGGGCAGAATTATATGAAATTTTGTACTCATGTGATAAATAGGATGTTCTAGACCATATCCTATAAATAATGTGTGTACAAAAAATCTGTCATGGGAAAAGGGGGCTTAATGTATCGTAACTAGCATTTTTCTCCTTTTGCCCCAATATTATTGTTATGATAATGTTCACAAATGATAATCATATTTATCAACTCCTACTTTGCAGTCTATGTAAATTAGATTTTAACCCATTACCACACAGTGACTCCTTTTGACTCCCAACAAGATAATGGCTTTGGAAAACATTGTGTAAAATGAAAAAATTGCTTGTAACAAGCAATTTCTTCATTTCCCACAATCTTTTCTACGTAAAAGGACCAAAAAATGTAAAATTTTATTCACTTGAAATAGTTGTCTGCATTGCATCATCTTTGAATTTGGACTTGTAAGTCTAAAACTTAGACGTTTGGTAATGGGTTAACTGGTTTAATTGGTAAAGTCTTAATGTTTGCTGTTTGGGTCCAGAGAAGGTGCTTTGAAAGGAATGATTATCATGGTTAAAAAAGAAAAGGATGATATTATTTCAAATTTTGACTTTGTCTTTCAGGATTTTGTTCATATTCCACCAAAACAATAACAGCTACACAAAAGCCAAGGTGAAGCCTCCACGCTTAAATGGAAAGAGAGTGGGATTATTTTCTACCAGGTCTCCTTATAGACCCAACAATGTGGGATTAACACTGGTCAAGATTGAACATATACAGGGTGAGTAGGGCAAACTTAACCCTTTACCAAACAGCAAAAATATGGACTCTTCTGACATTAAACCTTTTGCCTAAATTTAGGGGTGGTCCAATTCAAAAAGCTACTGAGACAACAAAATGGGTGTTGATAAAGGTAGGATTCGTGTGAGATGTAGTTTAGAAAATGCTGATAATCAGCATTTCTTTTTTTTGTCTCAATATTTTCACAAGCCTTTTCTAATGGGGACCTCAAAACCCGGTCTTGTTTACTGTGTTTTACTTTGTTTTTGCTGTAAGAACCACAAGTATTGAAAAATCTAGTCAAAACTTGGATTAAATATTAAAAGAAATTCAGGCCTGTGGAGCGACTCATGACCTTCAGGTCTTCCTAGATTACCTTTCCAATTTAAAAGATATTGCAGAATATGGTATGAATGAAGACAAAGACTTGATTACTGTACAATATAGAACAATAGATTTTAGAGTAAAAACAGGATATGTTGGCCATCAGCTGTACACTCGTTCTCAGAATAGGACGTCGATTCCGATTTGCAAATTGATCAAAAATGAACTTCTTCAAAACCGTTGTTTTTCTTCTTAATTTCATAGAACGAATATTTATGAACAATACTGCGAAATATCAGAACTCAAATACAGTGATTTTTATTTTTTGCAATACTATTTCTTAACTCTGGTATAAATGAAGTGTAATCTGCGTTATGAGTAAATAATTGACAATATTTTACGGATTATTTTACATTTTACTGTAAGAAATGATTTTATCATATTTCTTGATATTCTAACTGAAAGGGTTTGTTATTTTTTATTCTGACTTCCCATTCGCAATCTTTAAATAGTCATTTTGATAGATCTGTCGACGGTGAAAATACCCATTCTTTCAAAACTAAAAATAAAAGAAGATAAACAATTATAAAGTTGTCGATCTACAACTGTAATCCTGTAATAAATGTAATTTACTATTTAAACAGATATGAAAAGTATCTATTATTTGTGATTGTTTGCGAAATTTTACTTTCAAAATTGCCTGTCCTCTTCATAACGTAGATTAAATCACGACATAGAGTAGATTACACCAAATTATAAATGACTTATTTGAGCTTAACAAACCGTAGAGTGCCAAGGAAAAGACTATAAATATACTAAAAATATCTGGGAACAAGTTTTCAGACATTTATGAATGTAAAATTGTCTAAGGGAAACTATATTTACCGTAGACAGTAACAAGAACAGTAACAACTTTAAAATTATAGACTGAAATTCTCCACGCTATTGTTTTTACTTTCACGATTCTTTTCTGAATATCAAAACCTTTTATTAAATAGGTATAATGATTTTTGAAAAAAGTTCCTTGTAGATTTTCAAAACAATCTTAGATGTGCACAAGCGAAAAAAAGGGGTATCATACACAAAGAATAATACCCCTTTCCTCCGAAGTCCTGGTTCTGATCACCCTCTAGAATGGAAAGCAAGAAATAGATAACGGAAAAGAAAATGCCAA
The DNA here is from genome assembly GCA_963680895.1 of Fragum sueziense. Taxonomy (NCBI): domain Eukaryota; kingdom Metazoa; phylum Mollusca; class Bivalvia; order Cardiida; family Cardiidae; genus Fragum; species Fragum sueziense. The sequence continues at coordinate 9,790,178 of OY804598.1, forward strand.
TAGTCAGCATTTTCTCCTTTTCCTGAAAAGTTTCTATGTTATGAATCACACACTGTCTGTTTTGAGTAACATTTGTTTCACCTTCAAATTTGGGTATAGATTTAGACCAGTCTAAAAATTCCCTTTATTATCCATATTCAGAATGCGTATGTTATATGATTTAATATTATTTTGATGAATATAATAATTATAAAGACTCTGTGATGCAAAAGTCAAATTTGTGCGGATCTTTATTTTTGTAATGAAAATTGTTTTCAAAATATCAAAAAATGAAAGAAAGAAACGAACTCATCCATATCAATGTACACATTGAGGCAGAACATTTATGTGTCTAAATTTATTTTGTTAATGTACTCTCCAAGAATAGTGTATCTGCAACAGCCTCGACACATGGCACATTGTGGAATGATTCTGCGTACATTGCCATCAAGCTTAACCAACAGCTGGTCAACAGGGACAATTTCTCAAACAGCAAACACTCAGCCTTGCAATTCAAACGATTCTGTTGATGGCAAAGTGGGCGTGGATATTGAATGAATTAATGTGAAATATAGCTTAGAAAATAGTTATTCAAAGAGAGAAAAATCTAAATAGCAGCATTTTTTGTCTTTTGTTTAAGTATTTTCTCACACCGTTTCGTTCAAGGGCATTAAAACAGTGAAAAATAAGTAACAATTAATGTTACCTGTGCAATGTGACACTTTTAAAACGTAAAATTTGATTTGCAATCTACGTTTTCTACTTTGGTAATCTACGTTAAGATATCGAGTTAAATTACTTTGATTCCACGGGGAAAATCCATATGTAAGCGAGTAGATTTAGAAATTCGGCATCTAAAGCCCATGATTACATAGGTTAACATGCTATGATATCTTAAAGATATACTGGTAGACGTTAAGAGCAGATATATATCCATTTTTGAAAGCTACGTTATCGCCTTTTTGCACAACAGGTCAATTCAATCTTTTGAGTGAAATTACAATTAAAACATGTCAGACAATTATTGTGCTTTTAAATTTGAAAACAATCCACATTTATTCAAGGGTTACATTTAGGTTTCTGTAATAATGGACTATAAATATTAGAGGGTAAGTCAAGAATTCTAAACACGAATTCAAAGTTTTTGTTCATAAGTGTGCTTTAATCAGGTCTGTTGTCACAATTTGGAAAACATCTTCTACAGTTTTTGTATCAATATATCCTTCATTGTATGAAAATTAATAAAACCGTAAAGAAATTGTCGAAATTCTTTAAAAACATGTAACTTACCTCGATTTCTGCCACCCGTCACAGACTTCTAATGACACTCCATGAGACTGACATGTTTAGCAATGAAACAAGGAACATGATTTTTTCAGACTCTGTATGTATATCCTACAGTTTAACAACCAATAAATCTCTCTATTGGGCTCAAAACAGCGAATTTCGTGTTTTTCACTAACGTAGCTTACATAACGTAAATTACTGCACAGGAAACTTTTCTCGATTGACAATTCGGAAAAGATATGAAAGAATAATTTATTACCTCTATTTCCTCCTCAAGTTCAATCCTACTTCCTACTATATTGTTTATTTTTCTGTTTCTTCTAGTATGGGGAAAATGTCACTAACGTAAATTACAAGCTTAAAACAACGGTCGTACCTTGGTTGCATTATATTGTTTTTAAACAAAACATGGAACACATGCGTGTTTATATTGCAGTCTGATTATTCAAATGCTTGTTTAAGATGTTAATTTCGTTGATAATCATTGTTTTAAAGGAGTTCTTGGATTAATTATTATTTTTTCAAAATAATGATGCTTAACGTAGATTACCGAAATTCGGGGACAAAATATTATTGCGGATATTTTTTTCTTTTTACCTCAATAAGTGAAATATTGCTTATTTTTACGTTGGCACATAACCATTTAACAGTTTCGAAAATATCTTTTTTGTATTGCATTTTGCCAACTTGCCCATAAAAGCTTCAAATCAACAACGAACAGCGCGGGGACAGGCGAAAAATCGACCCCTTGGTATAAACATGGATTGCCAAAATCCATACAGTTGTATACTATGATGAGTTTTACCCATTTTTTATTTGTACTATAAATGATATTGAAGGTATGCAACCTTATTTTGAACTATTGATGATTTTCTATTTTTTATAGATATTTTTATAGCGAAGACAGCCTTTTTCAGAAATCGACGTCCTATTCTGAGAACGAGTGTGTATCTTCTTTTTGCTCCATTGTTTATCCCAAACCATTTCTATTTTAAGGACATTAAAATTAGGTCTTGATTGGCAGCACTTTAAAGATATTGTTAAACATTTCAGGTGCCACATTGACAGTATCTGGTATAGACATGATAGATGGTACCCCTGTTATAGACATTAAACCTTATATAGCACAGTATGATTGTCCTGTAGGGGCTGTTAGTGGGGTACCTGCTGATGTTAATAAGTCTGAAGATGATCATACAGACGCACAAGCTGATGGTTTGGAGGATCATAAAAAAGACATTGATGACTCATACTGTGAAGAAAGAATGAGTGATAATACTTTACCTGAAATCAAGGGGGATAATTGTGATTTATTGCGGTCACCAAAAAATAATGACTCACAGTTATGTCCCTTTGATGGTATTGGTGATAATTCCAATATAACCAGAGATTCAGACGCTTTACAAGAGAAACAAGGAGATGAAAGTAGGAATGTGTTTGATAGAGGACATGTAGATGACTCAAGCTGTGATACCAACACGGAAAATAGTGCTGAAGCAGACAGTCCTATAATTACCTCTACACATCAAAAACTTAATGTTGGTAATATGGACTATAGTCATGGAACTTTTGTTGATTGTACTAATACCATTGACAGTAAAAACATTCAATCTAGTGGTAAACATGGAGCAACTAGCAAAAGTGCTGAATGGATAGAGAAACCACCTATCAGTTCACTAACTGTACGCTTTACACCAACTGCTTTAAAACAATTACAGGATTTCAGTTTAGATTCTGATAATGAAATATTCAAATTGAAATTGTTGAAGAATTGTGAAGAAGCTAAAAGTGCAATAGTTAACATATTACAAGAAGATCCAAGATCAACATATCGGAGAAAACATTGTGAAGACAGTTTGTATTATTTTACAATTGATGTTATTCATGTGACCTCTTGGTTTGATGATGATACTACTACCGCTGAAGTGGTCAGAATAAAACCTGCTGCTAGTGTAAAACATTGTAAACAAAGATATAAATGAAAATCTTGGATTAATTTTTATCTTTTGTTCAGAACAATTGGATTAAACATATTTAATACAACATTTTTAGACTGTTCAGACTAGAAGGAGCTAAAGAAGATAAAAGTAAATCTTACTTGACGAATAAAAATGTGTATGTCATAACATTGAAAGTATTGAGAGAAAAGGAGAAAATGCTGATTATCAGCATTTTCTTCTTTTCTCTTAATGCTTTGCAAAACCCTCTTAATGAGTATAGTGAAAAAAGGTTATAAATATTTGATTATACATGATATTTGAGGAATACATATCAACTTATCGCAGAAAACATTTTGAATACAGTCTGTATTATTTTACAATTGACGTTATTCATGTGGCATGTTGGTTTGATGATGATACTACTACCGCTGAAGTGGTCAGAATAAAACCTGCATGCCTCGTAGAACAGTGTAAACAAAGATATAAATAAAAATCTTAATTTTTATCTTTCTGGAGAACTATTGGATTAACCCATTACCAGACGACAAAAGTTTGGACTGTTCCAGTTTGAAAGATCCTGCAGACGACAATTTCAAGTGAACAAAATTTTACAAAATTTGGTATTTTTGGATAGAAAACATTATTGGAAATGAAGAACTTGCTTGTCACAAACAATTTCTTCATTTTCCACAATGTTTTCCAAAGCATTTATCTTGTGGGGCGTCAAAAAGTGCTCATGTGTGGGAATGGGTTAAACATATTTTAAACAACATTTTTCGACTGTTCAGACTAGAAGGAGCTAAAGAAGATAAAAGTAAATCTTACTTGACGAATAAAAATGTGTATGTCATAACATGGAAAGCATTGAGAGGTCATAACACGGAAAGCATTGAGAGAAAAGGAGAAAATGCTGATTATCAGGATTTTCTTCTTTTCTCTTAATGCTTTGCAAAACCCTCTTAATGAGTGTAGTGAAAAAAGGTTATATAGATATTTGATTATACATGATATTTTGAGGAACCCATATCAACTTATCGCAGAAAACATTGTGAAGACAGTTTGTATTATTTTACAATTGATGTTATTCATGTGACATGTTGGTTTGATGATGATACTACTACCGCTGAAGTGGTCAGAGTAAAACCTGCATGCCTCGTAGAACAGTGTAAACAAAGATATAAATAAAGACAAGATAAATATACTCCCCGTCATAAGAAAGTAGCCACTTATCTAATGCAAATTGTTGGCAATCTTAGGATTGTTCATAAACATATCGAAATAAATACAAATAAATGCAACAGGGCAAGTAAAATGCTTTCACGAAAGTATTGAAAAGAATCAATTACCCCCATTAGCTATGGTAGCTTGATGGTAGTTCCAGGAAATCTGTAACTGATAAAGAATACACTTCTGAAATTTACGGCCATATATAGGGCTAGGACAGGGACAAAAGTGAATAAGGACATGTGTTTATGATACGGTTTTTTTCGAAATGCTTAGTGACTAATAAGTGATTTTCATTACACCCAAGACCCTTGCAAAATGGCGGTTTCCGGTTTTAGCTCAACCAACCCACTATTTCCTCTCAAAAGCTCTATCCGTTGAAATTTTGTTTCCATTTGGTCCTTAGAAAGTTCCTACTTCGGAAAATGTTTCCCTTCACTTTACTCGCCAATCACTTCCGGGTATTACCACACTTTTAATATTGAAATATGCCATACCGATAGTGCTTAATTTTCATAGATCTCTAGCAATTCAACGGATTGTTATTCTGTTAAATTAAAATGGGACTTTTGTTTGTGTTTTAACAGCGTCAATTTATGCCGAAAATGACAGCTTTAAGTAAACAAAACTGAACTTTGTATCCTAAAATACCGTTTTGAACCCATATTACAACTAAACATCTGTCCGGACATTTTGAAAGCATTTAAACATTGAGGTGTGAAAAGGAACCCTTAGGAATGCGTATGCATGTGTAAAAAGAAAATTACAAAAAGAATTATAGAAAATATGGCTATTTGAAAAGTGGCTACTTTCTTATGACGGTGAGTATATTTTATAAGTGTTGTAGACTTTGCAAGTTGTTCTCACACAAAATACAAACATCATCGGTAATGTTTAAAAACATCAAAGGTTGTAACTACAGTTTGAATAACCTATAGATAATTACAATATTTTACATGTTTCAATGAAGGAGATGATATACTGGTCCAAATCCATTTATGTTGCAGAAATTAAAATCATTGTTTCTTGAATAAACGAACATACAGTTTAGAATGAAAACATTGTGGGATCAGAATAATTTTGCTGGTTACATGGCATTTTCTTGTCTTGCTAGCATTGTCTATTGAATATTGTTTAGGAATAAAAGATACATGTACTTAAGTCTTAAAATATCGTAAGTGGTGGGATAGAAGGAAATACCGTTGTCCAGTCACGACATTATGGCACATGTTTACAATTTTATGCCTCCTTATTGAAAGACGGGGGAATATTGTTTCACTTGTGTCTGTCCGTCCGTCTCTTTGTCCGTATGTCTGCCATTCCGAAAACTAACTAGAACATTTAACATTAGCATCTCTGGGAACATGAGTATTTCTCACTCTTCTTGTTACATATGTTTCAGTGTCCTCCCCAGCCCAATAAGCTGTATCGGCCCCACTACTATAGCTTCATGGAAATAATTGTAATGCCACTACAGCTTCAAAAGTACCCCTACAGCTTAATACCTTCAAAAGGGTAACCAAATACGGAGATTTCTAAGCATTTGATGTCAAAATGTGATAATTAATGTATTCTTATAATATAGAATGTAATAATTCTGTATAAAAACATATTGGGAAAAGAAGAAATTGCTCAAATTGAGCAATTTCTTCTTTTCCCATTATGGTTTTATTCACAATTATTTGCATGAACACAATGCATTTCAAGGTTTACCAAATACTTACAATTTGCCACTACAACTTCAAATTATTCTGAGGAGAACCCTGTGTTTACAGGGGATAAATCAGTCATGATTTTCCATACAATTTTGCTTGGATTGTTTGAATCTTGCAGGTGTGAGATATCTGCAAGATTCAAACACCGGCCTGCAAAATCACAGTAGTTTGGATATTTTGTTGTTTACATATTCAAATTACCTAAACATGTGTCACAATACCATTGGTTACATAATTATTAGGGTTGTTTTCTCTCAATTTTGCCAGACCTCGATACACTGCGGAGATTGTGCATCATAGGATTGGTAAATCTACGGACAAATTTGACTCTCTTCAGGTAAGACATTTTGCAACAACTTTCGCATTTCGGTGTCACTTTTCAAACTGTTTCTTGCATTTACTAGTACCCGCCTTACTGAGGTGTGTCCCCTGATGTATGACTGACTTGAAACATCATTGTACTTTTTGCACAAATTGATCCGAAGCGACCGAAAAAAACGACAAACAATTCAGAAGCGAGTTCTTTAGAGCGAGATTTCTTGAGATTTCTTAAGCGTTTTGTAAGACCGAGACTTTGACCGAGCTGTTCCGAATGCTCCATGTTTATACAAATGACGTCATGATGACGTCATTTGTATAAAGTATGGAGCATTCTGAACATGGCGGTTTATGAATTATGGAGTGTTCGGAACAACTCGGTCAAATCTCTTTTATATTGTTTGTACAGAGTTGACCGAGGGGTTCAGCACGAAGTATAGGGTAATGGCGCCTCCCATTGAGCATCTTAAAAATCTTGCTAGAGCTCAAGAACGCTTTATCCTAAAATATCTTAAGAAATCTCAAGATATCTCAAGAAATCTCGCTCTAAAGAACGCACCTCAGATCGTTTATCTGGTCGGTTGGGACCAATTTGTGCAAAAGTTTTGAAGAGTTTTCAAATAAATAATACATCTGAGGAAAGCTCTCAGTAAGGCGGGGTACATGCAGCAAACATTTTGAAAATTGACGTAGAAATAAGGAAGTTTTTGCTAAATATTTGACCAGAATCGAGACTATTTGTTCTTAGTTGTTATCCATCCCATGACGCACAATCTGCACCGTGCGATAGCTTAGTCGGTAACGTCATAGTCAGTCAATCGAGGGGACGTGCATTTGAACCCTAGCTCGGCAATTATTCTTTCTGACAAAGGACACTTCATTTGTCTCTCACGAATGGGAGTGAATCACCTATGTGAGAGAGCAGGCTCGGATTGGATATTGTGGTAGTACCGCTGAAAAAGTGCCAGGAATCCGTGGTTAGATGCATTAGCCACTCGATATACCATAGCATCGCAAAGAGGAAGTGCAGAACCTCGTAGCTACAGCTTTAATGATCCTGTAGTTACGAGGTTTTGCATTTACACCGACTTTATTCTTCTTGTAAGGGTTTCTAAATCTACGGATAGTTTTGCAAATTGCTTCAAAGGAAGACAAACAGCAAAAAACCACTGTATCAAACTGACAAGATAATCTCTGTCAAAAGAGTACCTGGGCAGAAAATTACTATGGTTTGTGATTAATGTACAATTGGGAAACGGTTTTCCATGTAAGATTGGGCAATCATTTCAAATTACACGACACAGAAATATGTTTGCCCATTTGATAATACAGTACAATATGTTATTACTCATGTAGGCTTTTACACTTTCCAACTTAGTTACGCTTTTTTGACACCAACAAAAATGCATTGAAAAACATTGTTGAAAATGAAGATATTGCTTGTAAGAAGCAATTTCTTCATTTTTTACATTTTTTATCCATGAAGACTAACACATTTAAAATATTTCATTCATCTAAACTTGTCTTCAACATCTTTTAATTTGGACCAGTCAAAATTTTGTCGTCTGGAAATGGGTTAATCGTTTCGAAAATGACTTGACCCTTTCCCAAACGGCAAAATTTTACGGTTATCCACTTCGAAAACAGCTACAAATGACAAAATGGATGTTATCTAAGATAAGATTTGTGTGAAATATGGCATAGAAAATATTGAGACGAAAGGAGAAACTGCTGGTTATCAGCAGTTTCTTCTTTTGTTTCAATGTTTTCCCAAGCAGTTTCTATTAGGGACGCCAAAGCCAGGTCTTGTTTGGAAAAGGGTTAATTTATAAGAGATGAAAACAACAGCACCAACAATGGGATAAATGAGTGGAAAGTATTTAAGTAATGTTTATATCATGGAAAACATTCAGATAAAAGGGGGATGGCCAAGATTTTTCTCTGTTCTCCCAGCAAACCTTTGTAGATTAGATGTTAAAACCAGGGTATTCTGGGAAAATCTATTCTTGCATCGACAAATGCAATATTTCTCAACTTTCTTATATTTTAACCATTCTTATAATATTTTTGGTTTGGTAGGGAATATAACAAACGACCGGCCTGCATCAAAGTGAACATTACCGTAATTGTTTTCTTTTATTCCTTATTTATAACGCACAATCATTTCCACAAGAAAACATACGTTTGACAACTAAGAAAGACGGCATCTGAATACGAGCATATAAGGACCGTTTTGTAACAGGTTATAAAGTAGTTATAAAGGAACAACATGTATCTTGATCAGACTGCGTGTATACGCTGGCTGATCTGGAGCCATGTTTGTTTTCTATTCCATAACGCCCATTTTTGCAGATTCTAGCTTTATTTTTATTCTATGTGGTCAGAACTTATTTGGAGAGCATAAGCATTATATCACAAGGGCTTATTTTCTCTGGTTATTTAATGTCACGTGATTACAATGATGATTGATGACATACGATAATCAAAAGTTTAAATATTTGTCGGGGAGAGGAAATTGTCCAACTGATTTTGTTAACCTACAAAGTTTTGTGCATAATTCCAACAATTATTTCTAGAAAACATGCTGTTTGTACACATATGAATATTCAACAATGTGTCATACTGGAATTTGCGAAGCCCTTATGTCGTCCGAAAGTGGATACAAACGCACAATACCACATCAGTTTTCGCATTATAATGTGCCTATGGACAACTTTGACCAGGGATTTCTTACTGATATGTTCCTTTGTAAATCCATGTAATTTTCTCTATTTTGTTTAATTGTTTCATTGTTTGATGTAAATTTGGTAAATGTTTAATGCAATAAAGTAATTGAAAACCTATAAATTTGTTTTTAAATTTTAGATCTAGTAAACTTTATTCACTTTTTTATTCATTTTGCTGGGAATCACATGGATTTTGCCAAACAAAGTTCTTTACATAAGCAGACCTGTCCCGGACTTATGTTGGAGAACCTCAAGCCCTTATAAGGGTACTTTTTGTTAAAACAGAATATCTTATTTAGGTCCATGATTGTGCAACTTATAGTTCGCGTGACCTAGTGGTCAAATGTTAGGACCAAGTACTCAGATTTATAGTCTTGTAAACTTACCGTAATAAAACTGAAAATGGAAACCTATTCAATATTTCTGTAAAAAATTAGACTCTCGTCCTTTGAAAAGAATATTTTAATTCTTTCAAAAAAAGGGACAAAATTTGAGATATGGTTGCTTTGAAAGCTGTACAGCAGAAGACAAAAAATGATGTAGACGAATGTATCATTTGTAGGTTCTATTTTATAATGGGGAAAAACATATTTTTTTACAAGACCTTCCACTGGGTGCGTCAAAAGGAGGTATTGCCGGTATTTAGGAAAGGATTAAAGGGCGTGTTTAGAGAATATTTTGTACTCATTATTTGTACATTCTAAAGGTCACCACCCATTTATGTGCTCTTCAAGTCCAAGTCGCCGTGGAATAACACATTAACCCATTACCAAACGACGATATTACGAATTGGTCCAAATTCAAGAATGTTACAGACGACAATTTTAAGTGAATGAAATTTTATATTTTTGGTCTTTTTACAGAGAAAACATTGTGGGAAATGAAGAAATTGCTTGTCACAAGCAATTTCTTCATTTTCCACGATGTTTTCCACAGCCATTATATTGTTGGGAGTCAAAAGGAATCGCAGTGTGGTAATAGGTTAATGATGCATTCTGGTGTAAAATCGTGTTAACTAAACCCGGTCTGATGAACCATACGTTAAAGGTATTATGAATTGACATAACCTTTGTCTACTTTGTTTTAATTATGCTTGTGTATCGCTGCTTTTCTTCGAAAACCTCGTGACTGCAGCTTAACATAAGCTGCAGTTAAGAGGGTTTAAGGTGGAATACCCGTAATGTGGCCATTTTGAAATTCATAAAACATCGTGTGTTTTCGAGCGTCGTCGTTACGCAACCGAACTTATTTGGCCGCGGATGTAAACATTCGGCGGTGGAAAGTTCCAACGGCGAATGTTTTCGACGTCGCCCGAATAATACCGAAGTCGCACGAATCTCTTTAGGGGTAGACTTCCTTAAAAAGATGCGACGATATATAACTGATAAGCAACAACAATGGTTAAATATCATTTTTGTTGAAACTGAACAAGTATCATATGAGTCGAACTTCGGATATATCGATGTAATTATCGCGTTCCTTACGGCTGCGACAGAAGCCGTGCTTTGTCATCTATACCTGCGTGTTTGCCTTTATTTCCTAAATACTGTTTGTCAGAATGCATTTCCTCTACTACTAAACAACTTTTATTACGAAGTGGTATGTTCTACCGAAATGTTCTAAGACACAGAACTAAATATAAAGCCTGAACGTGTGCGTACTTTCTTAAACATGGTATTTAAGTAGGCCTATCAAATAACAACATCGATTTCTGAAGAGAAAAGGGTCGACAGTGACAATGTTATTCTTGTAATTATCAATTCCAAGATTTTGATTATCATGATTGAAAATTACTGACACCCAGTCATACGGCACCTCATTTTGTCATTTGTAACATTGTTATAAATTAATTGAAACAGGGCTTTTGATCCCTTCTACCATGGACTAATGCTTTCCGCGTGTATTCCCTAGATAACGGTGAAATTGAGGAATTACTGGATTAGGCCGCGCTCAATGCCCGCTCCACAATGTCGGTATAATGAAACTTGGGGGATATAATAAAATGTCAATATGCGGATGTAATTTGTTATGACAAATTACGCTGATAGACTTCACAAATATTTGATTGACTTCAGACTGCGCGGACCATACCAGAACCGCGACCAGAACGAGGTAGAATGAAACCATGTGGAAGCCTCTTCAATACGTACTAATTGAGCCGGGGCATGTACAAAACAGTTGTATAACTGAAGTAATTCTTCATTTGGGTACAACAAACAACCAATATAAAGGTGATTTATTGTCCGGTCACGATATTTTGGCATATGTTTGCAAAATTTATCAACGTAAACAGCATAATTTATCGAACTTCGAAAATGTATTTTTGCATGTGATGGTTCGAATCTTGCAGGTGTCCCACACCTGCAAGATTCGAACCAGCGCATGCAAAAAATATCGAAAATAAAGAACATTTTCTCTTGTTTCTGTAGATAAAACTTGTAAATATGTATCATTCTGTTGCGACTGGACAATATATAGTAGGCATACACAGTAGATTACCTTTTATGGATAGCCGTTAAACCCAAATTAGGTGAGAATCTGCAGAATGAAAATTACATGTATATAAGATAGAAAAAGTCCCGTTCCAATTGCAGATATCTGTAACCATAATCAAGATGACGATGAAGATGTTGAATAGTGAGAATATATCATTGACCTTGTTACGGAAATAGCAATCAATTTGCGAACGATTTGGAGGCATTTTCCTTTGGCCGAAAGCATTCAGGAAATAGACCAAAGGAAATGTCTTATTTCATACCGAAGAAAGCCAAAGACATGATCATCGGAGGAACACACTTGAGACATACATAGCTACAGATAAGAGAGGGCAATGGCTTTTCCAAATGTACTATTCGTTTTATTTTTTATTAAATCTGGTCGAGACCACTCAAATGAGTACAAAGAGCATAGGGTTTTGATTTGAAATAACAAATTTAGAATTATTTCATTCGCCTCTAATATGTTGCTCTGGGTCACATACACATTGTACCATGTACACGTACATGTGAGCCGATTATTTTGATCGACAAATCATAGGCCTACATAATTCTTTATCACCAGTCATAGGGTTTTTTATGCCCCCGATAGGGAGGCATCATAAACTTGACTTGTCCGTCCGTCCGTACGTCCGTCTGTCTGTCTGTCCGTCCGTCCGTCCGTCCGTCCGTCTGTCCGTCATTCCGTCCAAAAACTTTAACATTGGCCATAACTTCCTTATTACTTAACATATTCGCTTCATACTTTACCACAACATTCCTTGGTACATTACCTTTCTGTAGGCACATACTTTGGTGACCTTGACCCCTGGATGACCTTGACCTTGAACATAGATTGGCCATAATTTAAAATCAAAGCGGTGTCGGTTTTTTTTTGCCAATCTAAAGAATAGAGGAATATTATCACTTGATAGGAATATACACAACGTTGGTACATTTCATAGACTTGTCCAGCCATAGCGAGGAATACTGAAGAATGGACTAGTACCTCAACTTGTTTAATTCATACTTGATACAGCACATGTATGTTCAATTATAAATGAAAAAAAATGGAATATCATTCAATTTCTTTATAGATACAGGGCCACCAGTCTATAACTGCAACGTAAGCTTGAACTTATTACCAAAACACTTTGACAAATTACATACATCACTTTCAAAATAAACTCCATTTGCGGGACATTTTCGAGTGTCCGGACTTAATTGATTCCTCGCAATACGGGTTCCATTACTGTATTAATATTTATACAGGTTCTGTGTTGGCATACAGGGGACCATTGTAAGTATCCACGAAGGTGTAAAATCGGATTAGCGCTCGGTTATAAAGCGGGATCCAAACAACGAGACCAGACACCGCCACCAGGGACTGCCGGGAACCATCCCGAACATCCGGAGCATCACAGTCATTCAATATGGCCGACCTACATACACTGCACTCTGACACCGGGTTATGTATGATGACATTTATAATTATATAGATTATCAGGTGTCACCGCGAAGTTAAAGTAACAAATGTATACATGTACATTTGGCCTTGTTTAATGATATCATCATTTTTATTAAAGAAAGCTTGCATGAATTCCACAAACATCACCAGGTGGAAATTTAAAAAAGAATTTGCTTAATTTGGAACTATATGAAGTTTTTCATGCCCTGAGTGGGGCGTCTGGAGTAATTCTATTTATGACAAGGTTTAGCTACGTATTTGAAACTGACATTGTTACATAGCATCTTTAAGGCCCATTCTAAATTTTCAAAGAACAGCTAAATTAATTTTACAATATTTTTTCAAACTGTGCTAAGGTCCAACTGCAATACAATTCACTTTCAAATTCCCACGTAAAATAATAATCATTAACCTTTGAATGTGTGTCTGGTTTAGGGTACATAATTCGGAATAATGCACGCAGTAGACCCCCTGCTTGGGGACATTTCGCTTGACTTCACGGGACACAAATGGTTATGAAATGTTAATATAGAATTTGCATGTAAGCTTCCAGTTTCAAAGTACCAATCTCATTATCAAATTGACAAAATTATATGTCTAAAGAGCATACAAATTTACAAATTAGTACATCTCCTTTTACGACATCTGTCGTCAAAAGGTCGATTGCATACCATGATATGCAATGCCCCCCCCCCCAAAAAAAAAAAAATACAATGTATTTGTGACCCGTCACGCTAATGGGAAGCCAATAAACAAAGTTTCTAGGGTTAGATCAGCCACAGCAGAAGTCTGCCAGGTTTCGTATTTAGAAAATGAACATAGATCTGTATTAATATATCGTAGGTTAAACGTTTTGTTATTGTTATTAGAAACCCTAATTAGAGTGGAAAGTATCAATCCTAGTCAGGCTGCGCGCACGTCTCAGTCTGACTAAGGTCAGTATTTTTACACTTGCCAGAAGGTCCCTGTTAGCGTGACGGATCCCATTTTAATTAAACCATTACCACACATTGACTCCTTTTGACTCCCTACAAGATTTTGGCTTTGAAAAACATCGTGGAAAATGAAGAAATTGTTTGTAACAAGCAATTTCTTTATTTCCCACAAAGTTTTCTTGCTAAAAAAACCATACAATATAAACTTTATTTTACTTGAAATTGTCGTCTGTAACATCTTTGAATTCTGATAAGTCTAAAATCTTGTTGTTTGGGAATGGGTTAAGCAATATCAAAAAGTTATTTCATTTATATTTATCTAAAATAAATCTAGGCTACAGTCGTTGATTTGTTTAAAATGGAACTAACTCTGTTCTTTTATTTAGTACACTTTAGTAGACTTTTTCAAAATCTTTCTATAACCACAGACGAGGTAAAGTAACCAATCCCCTTGTCCAGTTGATGGTAGTTGGTGGTAGTTGTAGGAAAAAATCCATTGGAAATCATGATGTTTTTGAGTCACTGATAGATCTACCGGTATTTGAAATACTTTCTGAATTAATACATGTATGTATGGAAACAGATATATTTTATTTGTTCTTAGATATGATATTACATGTACCGGTATTTGTTTCAAGTTACATACTTGATATTTCCATGTTAGCTTATACATGCACGTAATGATGACTTGCATGTAGCTTGGACCGCAGTAGGCTACTTTAAACGCAAGTAAAGACACTGCTTAAAACGTTTTAAAATAATCTAATTGATTAAACAAAGAAAATGAATGAATAATGAAGTCAGTGGCTAAACCTGTAAAATGTGAATCTGTGAAGGAAATTGCCCAAGAAGTCATAAGATTCGTGGTATCAGTACAAAAAACTCTATTGGCTCTAGGTACTCTGTTGTACAACATGAGACATGAATAAGATGATCATATCTAACATAAACCAATTAGGATGAGATCTTTAATAAGATTATCATAAATAACATAATCCAATTAACATGGATTATCAAAATGACACTTTAACCATTTTTTGATTTGTATAGAAAAAATAAAGTTACGTTGTCTTTCCGGTCCCCATGATACATATAGTTTCAAATATTTAACAAAAATGAACAAAATAAAAACAAACCTTTAGAAATTAAAGATTTTTAACCAAGGTTTGAACTAGATTGCATCTCTCTTTTTGTCTTTAGGCCTACCTCTCTCGCAATTTGAGAAAGACTGTCGCATCTGATAAAATATTGTCTTCAATGGTCGTTCCTAAAATACCACCCATTTATCACGACCGACAATTTGACATTAACAAATAATCCCAAGTCGTTGCACGTAATGCGCCGTGCGTTCGGGACTTAGTAAAATCATTAGAGGAAGGATTTGACAAATATTGGCACGATGAGGACTTGAATCTGGGAGAAATCCATGCGGATATAAATGATAGCGTAACACGCGCTGAAATGCTTGTTGAATTGTAACGAGATTCTAAACATAACATTGCAAAGCCGCTAGGATTGACTTGACCACAACGAAGGCATAACACTCTCATATTATTGCAGATGTAATACCCGTTTTTGCTTGAGTGAAATGATCAGGAAAAAGATCCCTTATGGCATACGCATATTCTGACCCGGATCCATATCGCTCTCTAATAGCATCAGTTTTAGCAACTCTAAGTTCTCAGAGTGGGTCATAATCATATTGCTGTTGGCCACAGTCTGATCTAGAAACGGCCATTTTCCAGATCCAGGTTCAAATATGAGTGTTGAACAACGTATTTTACATATTACAACCCTTTCCCAAACGACAAAATGTTAGGGTGGTCCAATTTGAAAGCTGTCTCAGACAACAAAACCGACATTGAAAAGAATAGAATGTGTGTACAAAACAGCACAGAAAATATTGAGACAAAAGAAGAAAGTGCTGGTCATCAGCAGTTTCTTCTTTTGTTTCAATATTTTCCCAAGCCTTTTCTATTAGGGAGGTCAGAACCAGGTCTTGTTTGGGAAAGGGTTAAGCACCATATTGTTGTTCTCTTGATATAAAAACTGGTTAGCTTTGCTTGTTATTTCAACCTGTAAAGAACATAATAACAGACAAATAAAACACACGTCTGAACACAAGGCCTTTCAAAACATGTTATTGATACCCGATTTGTAGTTGAATGGACACGGAGAATTTAAATTAAAATTAAGTTGACATTTTTATGGATTATTTTAATTCGTCGGTGCTATCATTTGATTTCGTTTACAGAATTAATTTTTGACAGCTGCCCTGTAACGTCCTAATTAATATCTTATTAACCCTTGTCCAAACGACACGAGTTTGGACAAGACCAAATTTAAAGATGCTGCAGACGATATAGTTGTTGTAAATAACATAGAAATTGTGTATATTAGACCTCCAAATGTATTGATTCAAAGAGCATTTCTTCTTTTGCCCTAATGCTTTACAAAGCATTTTCTATAAGGAACGCCCAAAACAGTCCTATTTTTGAGAAAGAATTAACCCTTTCCCAAATAAGACCTGGTTTTGACGTCCCTAATAGAAAAGGCTTGGGAAAACATTGAAACAAAAGAAGAAACTGCTGATCACCAGCAGTTTCTCCTTTTGTCTCAATATTTTCTGTGCCATATTTTACACAAATTCTATCTTTAATACCTTCCATTTTGTCATTTGTGGCAGGGTTTGAAGGGGATCATCCTAAATTCTTGCCGTTTGGGAAAGGGTTAAAGATTCCTTTTCTTTGCGTATTTTGTTGAACTCGAAGGGGTTAGGATCACAGTTGTTGTTGTTGGTGTTTTGTTTTTCTTCTTTTTTATGCATGATTCTGATACCGGTGCTTCTGCTTGAGTGTATCTTATATACTGGCCAAAAGTCCTAACAGGCCACTTTAAAAAAGACTATAACTTTTTTAGAAGTTATTACATTTTAATGAAATTTGATATGTAAATTTTTAAGCATAATGCCCGTACATTTCCATGATGATTTACCAATAATTGTCAAAATTTGACGCGTAATAAAGGAAAAGCCCAAAAAGCTCTAAATCTTAATAGAGCTCGAGATGATACACTTTCAACAATTCAAAGTACACAAATCGTTAGCTGCAACCCAAACCAAGAAAAAAATGGAAAACATTGTCAATTTTGTGTGACTTTTGACTACAGAAAGAGCAGAAAGAATGGGAGGCATGGTAAAATGGTGTTTAGATTCAACCGGCAAAACATTTTATTAAGCGCATATGCTCAAATACGGTCTGGTTTGGAAAAACGATGCAACAAACTGAATTTTACACATAGTCTACATTTTGTAGCTCGCCGTGAATCACCAGTCCATATTTAAAGCATTTTCGAAGAAAAACATGTTTTAGATGTTGTCTTCAAGAACCGTTTTTCTGCATACATGACCTCTTTCATTTTCTTTTACGACCATATGACATTTTCAATTTTTTTCTTAGTCTATTTTGTAGCTAACGATCCACGAGACCAAAACACTACATTGACAATATTCTGAGCTCTGTGGGAATTAAGAGCTTTTTGAGCTTTTCTCACGTTGCGCTTTTATTTCAATAAAACAACGGTAACTTATCACCAAAATCATCTGGAAATTTGCTTAAAAATTCACATAGCAAATGTCATGAAAATCCAACCACAACAGAA
This sequence comes from Fragum sueziense, assembly GCA_963680895.1. Taxonomy (NCBI): domain Eukaryota; kingdom Metazoa; phylum Mollusca; class Bivalvia; order Cardiida; family Cardiidae; genus Fragum; species Fragum sueziense. The sequence continues at coordinate 9,807,904 of OY804598.1, forward strand.
AAAAATATCTTCGTTTTTAAAGTGACCGGTTAGAAGTTTTGACTAGTATAATGTTTTTCACATTAGTTTGCTAAACCCATTACCAGACGGCAAACATTTTGATGTATCCAAGTTCAAAGACCTGTACATAATAACAGTTATCAAGTGAATGAAAATTTACATTTTGGGTCTTTTTTATTAGAAAACATAGTGGAAAATGAAGAAATTGCTTGTCACAAGCAATTTCTTCATTTCAACAATGTTTTCTAAAGTTTTCTTGTGGGTCGTTATTTTAAAAGGCGTCATTGTATGGGAATGTGTAAAATTTAAAGTATGTCTGAAAAGAAACAGTTCTTCATAATAAGGGTTCTGCAGCATGTTTATACTCATTCTGTCCACATGCTAACGTGTCAATTTTTCCTCAAAAGCTTAATTAAGTATCATTTATCCACTCCAATCATCCGTTCACTATTTTCAATTTGTCCCAAAATATTTACAGAATGCTTCAATGCATCTATAATACAGCATCGCTTCCAGATATTGTCATCGTTTTCTAATAACAAAAATGCTTTATATTTCCTAGACAGCATCCAAAGCTCACACATTTGTAGAATTGAGAGGTAACTCTCTTATTTGATCTTCGATTTTGAACTCACAAAATCAGTTGCTTAATTATAGATATGGGAAGTTGTTGTTAGGGCATTTGTCCAAATGTCCGGAGCCATATTTTGCTAAAGCATTTCATAACTCGGCATGTGGTCATTGTAACGCCACTGACCGGTGTCCGGAGTATCAAACTAACTGACCAGAATGACCAGACAGGCTGGCGCGAGATGGTCATTTTGTCTCCTTATAAACCGAGCCGCGTCACGTCGAGTCCGGTTCAAACTTTACTATACAGTACACCACTGATATTATGATTCAATATTAAAGCTGGTGTAGTTCATGGCGAAATTACACAAAAAGGTGTCGAAATAAATGAAAACATACATCTATAATTATAGTTTATTTACGTTTTCTAACAGCGACGTAGCAGAGCTCATGGGTAGAAAGGTTCCGTGTTCAAATCGCACCAGCAGTCGACATTTGTGGCGTGTTGTTCATGTTATGATCTGTCTTCATATAATGTACGAACATACAGGTAGCACGAACACCAAGAATAATTGTTTAACCCTTTGCCAAACAAGACCTGGCCCCGGTTTTTCGAAAAAAAAAAAAAAAAAAAACACTTAAGTACGTTCTCATGCTCAAATCTGAGGACCGTACTCAAATCGCACGAAATCCACGTGAACTTCAATCAAATACCCTTCAACGTTGGAGAGTATCCCTTTGAAATTGAGCATGTTCTCATGAGAATAATACTTAAGGTAGAGGTAAATCCGGTATCTACACAAAATTCAAAGTTAATTTTTGCATTTATTCTTAACATGTATATGCCACATTATATATCAAATTAAAGCTCTACATGAGTAGAAGATGTTTAGCAACTTAATTCTGGTTTACCTTGTAAAGCATAATCAAAACATTGCGAAAAAGGACGACTTCCAGGAAAACCGAGAACATAGTTATCCTTGAATGAAGTTGGCTAGTTTTTCACACAAACATACACCGTGGTCTAAACTTGGTAGTACTACTACTTACATGAAGTTACTTTCTACAAAAAACGTGCATTTACGAAATAAACTTTGGACATTTCTTCATTTTTCATATGAAATTCAAGGTGGAACTATTTTTTTGAAACACTATGTATGGGTTAAATATTTGGCCATATTCTCAAGCAGTCAAAGTAAGTTTTCTAATAAAATTGTTATTTTTCTTTAGTTGATGAACTGAAATAAATCAGTGATGGTTCCCACAGTGAAGACATATGGCACATGATAATAATTACCTTTCCCCATTTTTCTATTGACACACCACTTACATTTTTCATATTGATTCCAAAAGTGTAAACATATTTTCAAGGCATCTTGTTATCAGAATAGTGTTATAAGTTCGCATAACATTCCCTTTGTTGTAATGTTGTATTGCTCGGTAATTGCAAGGAAAATTATCAAGAAAAGCACGATACATATCTGGACGCTACTAATTTGTAATGGTCGTAGCTTTACACCATACATTTCTTAAATTATGCTACAATATAATTTCGTTTGATATATCGTTTAAAATATTACTTTGTTTAGAGACGGAATGCATATTGTATTTAGTATGCATGCACGTTTTGTCTTTGCGAAATAAAATAGTTTTCGAAAAAATTCAATACATGAAGAGAGTCCATTTCCGGTGCAAATTATTTCATATTTATGCATGGCATATATCAAATATCAATTCTAATGTGTCTGACAACTCACCATTCATTAAATATGTTTTTTACGCAGATATGTTCGATGTATGCCTTTTTGTTTACAAATTCGAGGATGCTGGTTCCCGGCACAACCAAATAACGCTGAAAATAGTTCCGAATTTTGCGAAACTTTTTTGTTGATTTACCGATCGAAATTTTATAGATATTTGTAAATATAATAAATAGGATAATTACAACTGAAAAGCTTGATAATAGTCACGAAAAATAACTTCTGTCAAAGATATGAATATTCGCGTATAAAGCTACTGTTTGCAAGATGGACGATTCTTCGGCCGGAAACGATTGAGTGACATTTAAATCGACGATTATATGAAGGTGAAGACGCGATCGATGTAATGCATCGTACTTGAAGATAAACAATGTATCAAATTTAAAGGTACTTTTCATTTCTTTTCGCTGCCTATCTTTTTATGCCCCCAAAACACTACTGAATTGGAGTCGATGGATTTTGCAAATGGCGTCCGATGAAAAAACATGGGCGGGAATGGTCTTTGGGGAATATCATGAAAACCGCTGTGATATATTGACATATCAAGGTAGTACTACCTGGATTAGAATGTGCACATTAATTTTGCATATCTCAAAGAAGAAAATTTGTTGTCTTGAGAAAGTTGCTGGTTTTGGGAGAAACGCCAAATTTTCGACTTGTCTTGTTGATTTTGGTGCTCAACTTTGTTCTTTCTGTCAAATGAACTATGCCTATGGCATGTTATAATCATGATGTAACAGAACATAAAACAAATTTTCATTGAGAAACTTGTATAACTTGGAGCCAGCAATGGCACAAATTCACTGTCAAACTGTTTAGTTGAACCTTAAGTTTTTTGAGAAACCGGGGCCTGGTTTTGACGTCCCTAGAAGAAATGACTTGGGAAAACATTGAAACAAAAGAAGAAACTGCTGATAACGACAAGCTTGCAATATTGCTCTTGAAGTACTAGACACCTTCACGGTGTATAATCACGTGACTCAGAATTTCCGATATTTTTCAATATCTTTATTAATACTTAACTAAATTGAATTCGGTTTGAAGCAGAGAATGTGGGAAAATACCAGGAATAAGCTGAACGTGTTGGATTTTTGAAAAATCAACTGATAAAAAAGTTATTGGAGATAAACCAAAATTTTGGTTTATCTTCAATAACTTTTTTATCAGTTGATTTATCAAAAATCAACCACGCCCATGTAATGCGTGACCTCTGTCCACATTCTCTGCTTCAAACCGAATTCAAATCGGTCCAGTATTTACAAAATTATTGAAGATTTTCAGAAAATATTGTATCAAGTGATTATCCACCGTGACCTTTATTCTTTTCGGAAAACGAAATATCAATGATTTGCAGACATGTCATTTCGATTCTCCGATTTTCTTTCTTTCACCTTCTTCGTCTTCTCTCTCTTATTCTTCTCTTTCGTCTTCTTCTTTACATTCTTTTTGTTTTTCCTTGTAAATTTCATATCTAGAGCTTAATTATTGGGAAAAAGCTTTTTTCGATTATTTCGTCCAAAATGACTCCTTTTCATGTGTCGTGGCTCAAATGTCAACAGCCTGTCCATTGATCTCCTTATCATGTCTTCAAAATTTGAAATTAATTTGGACAGTTTTAAAACCCAGCAATAATTGAATTTAAGTGTTGTCATTGAAACATGATATCCTTTTCTATCATTTTTTTATTTTCTGTTCTGTAAAAGAAGAGGGATTTCCACTAAGTCTTGTTTTAGAAAAATAATAGTCTATGTGGAAATATCGTCTTCGAGAGTGGTTAGCCTATGTACGTCCGTCTTTTGGTGCACTCTTTATATACACAAGAATAATGTAGCATTAGTCTACTATTACATGACTACAGGGTTTGCATATTCTCAAACGCAAGAAATTTAGCGCCAGTACAACATATAGTATTGAACAATTAATTTGACCTACCGTGCACCTGACATCAGTTGCCGAATCTGTCTTCGACGACTCTCATCTGTCTTCGACGCAGCCGGTTGCACGGTGTGGTCTTTTGCTATGAGATATATTGTCAAAGCCATATGTTCTCATATAACATAACATAACATAACATAACCTTTATTCATCATCTAAAGTACAAATGTTTGTACAATATTAGATATAATAAACTAGTGCAGTAACTATTATCATGGTGAGAGAAGTGTCGATCCTAGTGAGTGTTCGATGAACAAGCTGAGGCCAGTTTCATCAAAATATTTAAGACGTTTTTTGACTTACCGGTGTCTTACGACAATTCTAGGGCAAGAAACGCGTATCGCCAATCTATCGAGACCCAGGTTATGCGATTGTTCTTTTAAGCGATTTTTAAGACATTGGCAAGTCAGCAAGAAAGCAATTTCTTCATTTTCCACGATGTTTTCCAATGGATTTATCTAATGGGGAGTCAAAATGCGTCACTGTGTGGCAATGGGTTAAAGTTTAAAAATCAAAGTAACTTTAAAAGTTACGCCGACTTTGTATAATTTGTATCTCAATGGCTATAAAACGATTAAAGCTCATCTAACTGAAAACGTTGACAATAGAAAGATGTTATGTAAAGAAACGGGATTAAAGAATTAAACGAAATCGAATTTATTGCGGTCTAATTCAGTCAATTTGAAAAGCTAAGTTGTTTAACCCTTTCCAAACAGTGATGCCCTTTAACGCACCCATTAAAAGCAATGTTTGGAAAACAATGAGGGAAAAAAAAGAAGAAAATGCTGGTAATCCGTATTTTTGTCTCAATATTTTTGTGTTATTTTGTACACAAATTCTGTTTTTTAACAATGGCACATATTTTGATGTCCGTGGCAGCTTTTCAAATTGGACCACATAAAAAGTCTACTGTTTAGGAAAGAGTTAATTGGATGCCGAAGTAATTGAGTAAATATCGCCGTTCCTAATGTGTTCTAGAACAAATATTGCCCTGTAATAAAATTGTATTATTACCTTTGTAAAAGATTGATACTGTTCGACCGAAGACAAAACGATCTAAGTTACATGAAATAACTAAGGGTATTCAACCCATCATTAAAAACCAAACACTTCGCTCAACTTCGGCGTCAATCGTGGCAACGGAGATACGAACATGAAAGGATACTCTCGTCAGTCTTTGTCTTGGAAAACGCCGAAAATGGAAGCGGAATTGTACGAGGTGTTTGGTAGGCCTATCTATTGATGGGTGTAATAGGCTACCTTTAAATCTATTCTAATGTTACAGTAGAGATAGGGTTGGCAGAGAAAGTAAAAAATCTTACGTCATTGTCGAAGCCTTGCAAAAATGTGTGTTATATATTGCTGACTATATCCAAAGATGTCGGAACTACCTATCACGCAGCTTGAATAATATGTAGTTACGACATTCTCTCATATAATATACGATATGACATATTGTTAGACCAGTCCAATTCAAATATTGGATTTGTGTATATTGTAGCCTAGAAAATATTCAGACAAAAGGAGAAAATGCTGATTTTCAGCATTTTCTTATTTTGCATCAATGTTTTCCATAGGCTTTTCTGTTTGGGACTTCAAAAGAAGGTCTTGTTTGGGAAAGGGTTAAAACATCGAAATGTTGTGATTAAAGTGTCCGTTGATTGGCAAAATTAAACCCTTGTGTCGAAAAAGCACCTTCATAATAACCAAATATCAAAGTTTCTACCATTTTCAAACATTAGAAGTGTTTTTATTTCGTCTTTTAAATTGGATATTTTGGTCTTTTCCGATCTTTACCGAAGAAAAAACGCTAAACGTCCGACTTGAAGTTATGACGTCATATCGGCCACTTAATGACGTCATGGCGGGAAAAACGGGAAGTCGTGGGTCATTTCCCGGAAAGCCTGAGATTTCTGAAAAAGATAAATGTCCGACTTTTCTGTCATAAAGCGACTTCCCCAATCGATACTCAAAACACGGAATTCATCCATAGTAAATGTAAGAAAAAATGTTAAAACAGTCAAGCAAAGAATAGGTCGTTAGTGAGAACGGTTCAAGTTTATTACTCTGACGATCGAGAAATAGATAAAAACTGTGATTTCGCTTTATGACAGAAAAGTCGCACACTTTATCTTTGTCAGAAACTTCATGCTCTAGATTGGGGGCGGAGTCAAGCCATTGTATGACGTCAATCCGTGGCAATTTTACGGAAATTGCCGATCTTTTTTTGTTCTCGAAAATAATTTAAGTAACGACATAAAGAAAAGCAGACAAAACTTTTAAAACAACCGAGTTTGGCGGATCTTCTATAAAACACGTTAATTTAGTGATTTTCCTCCAATATACGGTGAAATCAACTGTCTAGCTTGGTAGCCTTTAAGGTTTTCCATCCATATTTAGGTAGTACATACCAAACAGTTCGTGCAACGTTTGGCGTTATTTGTGACAACGGAAATTGCCGTCGATATTCCATCGTCAATTTCCGTTACCAAGGATGACACCAGACTAATGAGACTTGCAAGGGGTATTCGGTATCTAATGATTAACTGAATACCTTAATATATCACAGTACTAAAGTTAGCTGCCTTTGCAATCTCGTGTTCAAAATATGAAGCTATAACAATATTAGCGAGTAGGACATAATAATATGTATATAACATCAACCAACTGCAAGGCTTTTCTTTTGCTCTATTCATTTACTTTCACATTTCCTGCTTTATGTAATCTTACAGATGTAATCGACATTGACAGGATGTTTGGGAAGATTTAAGGTAGAATACACGTAATATGGCCATTTTGAGATTCATAAAAGATCGTGTTTTTTTTTCGAGCGCCGTCGTTACGTATGCGAACCTATTCGGGCACGGTCGTTAACATTCGGCGGTGTAAAGTTCCACCGCCGGAATGTTTTTGACTTCGTCCGAATAATTCCGACTTCGCGCGAACCTCATAAGGGGTGGACTATCTTAAGGCAAAAGAAGAAAACTCCGATAACCTGTAGTTTACCCTTTTGGCTACACATTGCTATGCTAAATAGAACACACACCCATACCCCTATCAACAACAATTTGATCGACTGCAGCATCTTCCAAGTTGGAACTGTAAGAGTTTTTTTCTACTTCGATTGTTTGTATTATTTTGGTGGCTGTGGGTTCGTCTATAACAATACTACAAATAATACCAACACAACACTAGCTTGGGTATCCATGAAGCAAGGCGTTAATTCAATTTGAAGTATTAGTGGACCGGTCAAGCAGGCCTGGTCAGTGTTAACAAGATAATTAAGGTGATGACACTCGTATTAAACCCCGTTTAACCCTTACCCACGTTACTAAATATAAGTAGACTGGTCCAGTTTTAAAGGTACTGCTATTAACAAAATCAACGGAACTTAAGACATGAAATTTTAACATCAAATCATGGGAAAACATTAAGGTAAAAGAAGAAAATGCTGAAAATCAGCATTTTCTTCTTTTCCCTTTATGTTTTCTCAACCCTTCTCAGCAAAAATCACCAGAATTATGGATATTTTAGGAAAGGGTTACACCCGTTTAAATGAACACGACGTGTGCAACCCACGGTGACTGGGCACCGATAATGAGATTGGAATGAATTGTAATATGTCCACTCCGCGGCTGAGTTTTCGGAGATAATAGTAGTATAGGGGACGCTTTGCTTGCAAACAAAGATGATGCAATCGCCGCCAAAGATGACGCAATCGCCGCCAAAGATGACGTTATCGCGGCCATTTTGTTACTTTATATGGCAAACTCATTTACATATAAGGAGTATTCTATTTTTAGAACAGCGGCCATATTGGATGACCTAATTTGTTGATTTTGTTTTTAATAAATATGGGTTTCTATTTTTAGACTAGCGGGCATTTTTGTATTTTGTTATATTTTAATCCTGGTAACGTCTTTGACATCTTTTCAATCTCTCAACGGATTTAATACTAAATAAGAGTACATGTGTCTATAAATGATTCAAAAAGTGCGCATGCGTCGATTCGTGTTGAGACCCGTTCGATTCTGGGGTCAAAAGCTCTTTGGCACCAGATGGTTCAACAATAGGGCGTTCTATTTTTAGCTTTAGGACAATAGGACGGTATTGATTTTTTAGGACGACGACCCGATCTGAAAACAATCGCTCTTTGTTAACGTGGCAGATGGTTCAACAATAGGGCGATCTATTTTTAGCTTTAGAACAATAGGGCAGTATTGATTTTTTAGGACGACGACTCACTCTGAGAACAATAGGACGGTATTGATTTTTAGGACGCTTTAGGACAAAATGGAGGTATTAATTTGTTGTTACATGCAGTATATGAATTTGTTAGAAACTGTATTTGAAAATAAAATGACTTACCACGTGTTTTGTGTTTATATCCATTTTTATATTCACCCATTTTTTACTAGCACACAGATACATTTTACC